>PVKZ01003351.1:0-139601 GCA_004027375.1 Macroglossus sobrinus | reverse complement strand
AAAATGCAGAAGGGTCCCGGGAGAGGAGGGGGCTGCAAGGTCAGATTAGTTTAAGCAAATGGCTCAAGGGGCCCAGGGCAAGTCAGGGCATGTCAGGGCAACTGACTTTAGGCTGTCTATCCTATCAGATAGCACAGGGCGAGGCAGATTCTGTCCCAAGGCAAAGTTGCCTAGATCTCAGGTATGAGAGCCTTGATAAAAATGGCTCCCGACATATTCTGTTTGCCATAAGAAGTATTTAAATATTTTTAAAAGCAAGACAATCCTTCAGTTTGAATTAACTGAATAAAGAAAAGGCCTTACAGAATTGATAAAATGTTTGAATTTTTAGTAGAAATTTATTAGGATTTGAGTACACGATGACTTAAGACTGAGTTTCAAGAAACCTCTGGTTTAGAAGTGTAATTTGCCCATTGTTGCCATATATGTGTTTTCTGACAGTCTTTAGTTTAAGTACTTTAATGCAGCCATAGCCTCCTTCATAGCTAAATTACTCAGTCAAGGCATCTTTGACTAGAACTTTGGTTTCCATTGTCATCAACTCTGCAGTGTTGGGCCTGGATAAATAAGCCCTTCACTGAACAATTTGAGGTTTTTTTTCCCCTCTCATTTATTTCATATGTGTTTCAGAGATTATCGCATCTATGGATAAAGCATTGATAGACCTAATGTCTGTTTTAGTTTTTGGCCCAAAGCATTTCCAAATACCTGTCTTCATTTCTAGAATTTCAGTAGGACCGACACCAGTGGTATTTTCAGGGGTGAGGTGAAATGAGAACGTGTTTAAACTCCACGGGTTCCCTCACTCTCTTGCCTCCAAAATCTCAATTTGAGAGCTTCTTCCGTGTATGCCTGAGAAAGCAAACTGAGGCCAGGTGGGTCTTTTCCTTCCAGGAGAACGCCGTGAATGGAGAGCACCTGTGGATGGAGACCAACGTCTCAGGAGACCTGTGCTACCTGGGAGAGGAGAACTGCCAAGTCCGATTTGCAGTGAGTGTGCTCCTCACACCTCGGGACCCTGAGCGAGGGCGGGGAAGACCTCCAGACAGAAGGGTCTGAAGGTTATGGGGGTCACTGTGGCTAACTGCCCAAGGAGAGGTTTGGAAGAGTTTCTATCTTGTGAGACAGTTGACAGAAAGAATATATCAAGTTAACATGGCTTTCGCGGGATCAGCTTGAACGGGTTCAGGGCCTGACTGTGCAGGCCAAACCTAGGTTCAGTGTGTGACTTGATGATGCTGCTCAGGGTTGGTTTTGTTTGTAGGGTGGGTGGGAGGGAGGGACAGTGTTTATGAGGGGATGTCCCCATACGGAGGGGGTGTCTGTGCAGGGAGAGGTCTGTGTGAAGGAAGGGTCTGTGTGTGTGTGTGTGTGTGGGGGGGTCTCCTTCGTAGGGAGTGTGTGTGGTGGAGGGCTTTACTGGAGGTGCAGGTGTGGGGATGGGTGGAAACACCTGTCTGGTAGTGAGTGTAGGCTGGCAAATAATTCAGACCAAGTTCTGGAGGATAACATTTTAGAAACCATATAACCAATCAACAGTCGACCACATCGGAATGAATATCCTTTGCTTTTTAAGATTTACTTTGTGTCCCTATCAAGAACAATCTGTTTAAAGGTTAAATTCTCTTTTTGTTCTGTGAAGAGAGCATGGTTGCCAGGCAGTAAGTTGTAAGGAACTAAAATTTTCCTGTTGAGAACGTGAACTTAAAGGTTTTGCGTAGTTTAAAATTATGAGTCCACAGAGAGTGCGATCAGAAGTCGGAAGAGTAGAGAAAGAAGAGATATTCCTTCTTATTTGGGGAAATGAGCATCACCATCAACATAATAAAAAGAGGGTTTTCTTTTCTTTTTATGTTTGTTTATTAGGTGAAAGAAAGATTTGAGGCAAAATCTAGGATCTTGGAATTGCAAATGAATATGTGTCTATTGATAGCTAATAAGGAAAAAATTGAGTTTCAGTCAAAGCTTACAGAAGAACGTAGCCCCTAAGGACTTTTATCAGGCTGCTTGGAATCACAAAGCTAGGGAGCCAAGACCTTTAAAATTACGTTAGCTGTTTTGATGCCTCGTTTATAGGTTTTGTTTGGAAAACTTTACGAGAATTTTGGAGAACCAGGGTTCATCTGAGGGAAGTTGGGAACTGTAAAGTGTCAGTGAAAGGCCCAGACTCTGAGTTGTTGTGCAGACTCTCAATTTAAATTGGATCTCGATGTTACCGGTCACTGTGTGACTTGGAGGACTCGTGACCCTGGGGCTTTAGCTACCTTCTTGGTAGAAAAATGGAGTAGGATTAAATTATTTTTAGTTTTGTTTCCAACTCAGATCTGTACTTAATTGTCTGCATTTCTTTTAATCTGGTTGTAAATTCAATTGATTCAAATACTTATGCATATGTATTTTTAATGGAAATGTAATTGCATGGAGTTAGATTAAATTAACCATAACTAAGAGAAGCTCAGCTGTATGGACTAAAATTCAATAAATAATTATCAGTGGGGTTTTAGTTAATTGCAGAAACACTGCTCTTGATCATCAGAAATGGAAGAAATGAAACCCAGTCTTACTTGCCTATAGACTTTTGAACTCTTCAAACTTTGTATCAGTAAATAGCATTGCTATCCACTGATTATAGTTTAGCCACTATTCCCTCTAGGCTGGAAAAAGCAAGGAGAATAAAGGGAATTTTAGGTCAATGTAATGAGGTAATAGAGTTGTGAAAATTCTCAGTGTTCTTTTGAACCCTCCTCAAAATTTCATTTCAAATACTTGGCTCTATTAACTTTATATAGTTTCTGGAAGATGAAGTGCTTCCCTCCAAAAAAAATGTTCATTAAATGGAATAAATCAGTGAGGACGTGAGGACCTCACTCTGTTTCTTCTTTATAAGTTCCTGAAGGCTCAGTTTCTTCACCCATAATGTGAAGGAAATGTTTGGGGGATTAAATAAGATAATGCATTGAAAGGACTTACTTGTCATAGTGACTGACATAATGAATTAAAAGAAGAAAAAACAAACAAACAAACCAGAAAGGACAGGAGCGGGTAATTCACAAAAGAACTACCAAAAACCAATATATATGTAAAAACTCTACACAAAGGCACCCAAATTGAAACAACAGTGAGGAGTCAATATCATGCGCCTATTCAGTGAGTAGGGATCTACGAGATGCTAGTGCTTATTAATAGTGTAGGCCAACATGGATGCTGTCATAGTCAGCTGGCATGAGTGTAAATTGATATACTCCACAAAACTGACAGTGTGAAGTGAAAGCATTAAAAATATAGCTTTTTCCACCTCATCTGGGCATCACATTTTGAGAGGACGTTGATAAGCAGGAAAAAAGGCCCAGAGGAATGCACTCAAGTTGGTTTGGGGTAGGTACCTTTGTAGTAAGTAACCTGGGTTGCAACAGAGTATTAAAGGGTGAAGGGAAAGAGAATGGACAGCGTCCAGTGTTTGAAGCATCCTGCTCTTTGTGGTTAGGAAGATGGAACCAAGTTCTTGATACGATGGAATCCACTGGCTCTAACAGCGGCTATTACAGTGTGGGGTCATAAACATCCTCTGGAAAATCTGTTAACGATGTAGGCTATTGATTCTCTCTTCTCTCCAAACACTGACTTGGTAGGCCTGGAGTTGGACTTGGGAATCTGATTTTAACAAATAACTACAATGCAGATGGTCCCCAAACTTAATTTTGAGAAAATACTATATTATAAGGAAGAATTTTAACAACTGGATTTGCCCAGCAAGGAAGCGAGGTACCTGGAGAGGTGTGCTCAAATGGCATGTCTACAAATCAGTTGGCTGGCCATCTTGATGCTGTGGGTGCACGTCTGCTTTGGCTAAGAGGTGGGGTGAGATCGCCAAGAGAGCCTCCAATTAAAACGTTTTATCTGCAGCTTTCTCAGGATGGAGCAACAGTTTTGTAAGAAAAAATGTACTCATAAGTAGATTATTATATTCTCGTTTTCTTTAATGAGCCACCTTTGAAGAAAGCTGACCTTCTGAACAAAGTGCAGGCAGAACACTTGGAGGAGGAGGAAATCCATCACTTAAGACGTGCCTTTCACTCATGACCCTGTTTTAGCAAAGCAAATGTCACGGGCAGAAGTTAGGAGAAGGGAGAAGTCAGTGTGGGTTGAGCAGACAGAGGTGGCTCCATGGAAATGGGGCTTGAGCACAGTTTTGAAAGATGGGAATGATTTACATATGTGGAATTGAGGAAAGGAGGCAGTTCAGGCTGGGAGAGGAAGACAGACAAACTCAGGGGAGGAGGGACCAGGGAGGAGGCAATTGTGAGATGCACGAGCATCGCAAAGGGTGTGTGTTAGGAAGCATTGGAAATAAGGATGGATGGGGGTGTGCGTGTGTCCACATTTTCTGAACCAAAACTTGCATGTTACAAAAGTCTGTGTGCTCATGAAGCATGGGCGTATGATACTTTGTCTAACTCAAGGCATCGGGGAAACTGTCACTCTAATTTACGGGGACATTGCAATGATCTATTTAAAACCAAAGGTGTTCTGCAAATCCACGACCTCCTGCTGTCATATGGGTTGATTTTTGGGGGCTGATATTGGGGGGCCTTGAAAGCAAGGTGGTGGTGACATCACAGGTCATGAAGAGTGTTGCAGGAGAGTTTGCTCCAAAGCCTTGGGGCTGAGCCAGGTAACTCTTAAAATCTTTCCTCTTCTACGTTTCTCTAGTGGCAACAATTAATACAGTAGAATGTCTGCCAGCAGATATTTAATGAGATTAAAGTTATTTCCAAATCAGTGACAGTGCTCAAATTAGCAACTGTTTCTTTTTATGGCCTAGGGGGTGATAGGGGTACAGAGATAATGAAATTGAAGCAGAAGGATTGCCATTTCCCAGCATGATTATCGGAAGGAAATTCAATAAAAGTCCAACTAGGGCCACTCTTGTTTGTTGCTATTTATTCAGATGGACATTTCTTCAATCACTTGATCTGTGTTTATGGGCTGAGTCCCCAGTCCCAGAAACTTCAGATGGTGTTGACAGTGACACTGAATTATAAGTGACAGCCTCACAGTTTAGTGGGTACCATCTGTAGAAACTGTCCTCATGCTTTGTTAAAAGATATACAAAGAAGTTCCGCTAAACATTTGTTCCCAGAGAAACTCGTGCCTCCACTAATAATCCAGAGAGCACACACCGGTGCACATGTATTGTGACACTTAAAAGACACCTACCTACACCATATGTGGATGTGCACAATGGTAGTCACACCTAAGTGTCCTAAGTGAGGACACTTAGGTGGTAGGAAGGAAGTGGACTTCGTGTGAGATGGACCCTCGTTGAAAATCTGCTATTTTGTCTATTTATTTAGTGAACTTTACACATATCACTTCACCTCTTTCGGCCTCCATTTTCTAACTTAAAGTATTGTTGTTAAGATCAACCTCAGTGAGGCTTATTTCTGGATGAGCACTGCAGTCATTTATGAAACTTTACCTTTTAATTTTATTGTTGAAAATGCTTGGTTCCCAGCCTGGATCTGTCACATCAGAATCTCTGGTGAGTGGCGTTGGGCATGACTATATTAAAAGAAACAAACTCTACAGATGATTCTAGGCGCTGTCACACATAGTGGGTAGAGGGCCACCGAACTATTTCATAAAGAGAGTGTCAGGACTAAACAAAGTGGCCTGGTCCTCACACGTGACCTCATCTGGAAATAGGGTTGTTAGAGATGTAATTAGTTGAGATGAGGACATACTGGGGCAGGGTGGGCCCTTGGTCAAATATAACAGGTGACCTTTTAAGAGATGGAGAGGACACGTGGAGATAAACAAAGGGAAGAAGGCCGTGTGGAGACAGGCAGGGGTTGGAGTGATGCTATTGGGAGCCAGAGTAGGCCAGGATTGGAGGCTGTCATCCGAAGCCAGGAAAGAGGCACAGACATTCTCCCTCGGGGCCCTCAGAAGGGCGCCGGCCCTGTTGACTCCTTGCTTTCAGACTCAAAGCTTCCAGACTGCGAGAGAACACGTTTCTGTTGTTTTAAGATGCTCTGTTTGTGGTACTTTGCTAAGGCAGCCTTAGGAAACAGACAAATACAGCAGCCATTCTGCAGGGTGAGTCACCTTTTCCAGGCGTACGGATACTGCATGAGGCTCACGGGTGTGCACGTGCGTGTGCACATACACACACAATACACACACTCAGGTACACTTAAATCAGCCTTGACTGAGGATTTTGGCTGAGGGGTAAGTGAGCAGACGGGCAGGTAAGCGCCAGGAGCTGAGCTGTGGGGAGGAAAGGAGGTAGACAGCTAGGTGAGTGAGAGTGTGTAGGATGCGTAGGAGAAAAAAGGAACTGTCAGACTTCAAAATGCTCCTACCAGATATATCTTCTCTATTTTTAAATGTGCTTATGTCACCTTTGTGTGTATGTGTGTGGGTAGGCTAATGGGTACTGTTTTACTTTTTTATTGTTTTGTTCATGTATTTTGCTTTCATCTTGTTTTTGGTGGGTAATGTTTGTCGAAAGCAGCCGGTCCCACCTGTAACGCCTGACCTTGATTCTCAGGTGTCTTCCGATATCGCTTGCAGCTTAACAGATATAGCTTTATTGTGTAAATGAATGAATTGCACTAGGGAGGCCATGTGCGATGTGGGGCTGAGGGGGATGGAGAGTGAGGATCTGGACACAAACAGACCGGGATGCAGACCCTGGCTGTGCCCTGCTTCTCTGAGGCGCAGGCTCCTCTGTCAAACAGTCATGATTGTATCTGCCTCTCAGCATCGGTAGAAGGATTAAATTAATTGACAAATGTTCACAGCCTTTCTTTTTCTCTATTGTTCTTGCTTATATTTTAATGTCAGTAAGTTGAATGAAGTCATTCATAGTTTGAGTGGACTTTGGTTTTAGCCATACCTTATGTTTGAGATCATTCTGTCTGAGGCTTCTAGAGATTCACTTGTCATTTTGCCACCGTGTGTCACATATGTAGCCTCACGAGGTCATGGGTGGAACCAGCTGAGTGTGACAAATCAAAGTGACCCATTCTGGAAAACATCTCACGGGCCCTGTTTCCTTAGTGGTGAATCAGAAGTTACTTGTTGTGTTTGGGTGTCACAGCATCTGCTCACAAGGATGCTGGCCATACCCCTGGGTCCCTTGTAAGAAGAGGACAAGGACACTAGGTCCCTGTCCTAATTAAAAGAAACTTTCAGCTTTTTGTTGTTAAAAAATAATCCTGAACCTGGTCCACCCTGTCTGTTTCATCTCTGGAACGTGGGCAGGGGCTGGCTCATGTGCATCTGTGCACAGCAGGTGAGCAGGTGAACCAGTGCCCAGCACTCACTGCTGAGCCTTCTGCCTGTTTGCATCTCGTGTCTGGCAGGTGTGCCCTGCAGAGCTGGACTTGAGTCGCATCATCCCTGAGCCCGCCTGCTCGCTGACCCCTCACATGCTAGTTGTCCAGCCCAGAGGACTGGCGATCTGCACACCCAGATGGTGGCTTGGCTGAGGGTGGCGCAGGCTGTTGGAGGGAACTGCGTGTGTAAAGCCCAGGCAGGTCGGCCGGCTTTCTGAGCTGTTCGGGTGCCAGCCGTGAAGACACCGTCTCCAGGAGCTGCTAGCGTCACTGTCTGCCAGAGGCCTCACCTGCCATTAGGACGCGCAGGAGCTTCTGGACCAGGGTGCCTCAGGGAGAGTGTAGCAACCAACAGAAGTACTTTTGAAACAGCACTCGCACAGACAGACTCTGCTCCAAGGCTTTGGCCGTGAGTGGAGGGCGTAGGGTGCTCCTGTGGGGGTAGGTGGTATTGCCCATGTGTGTCTGACTGGTGGCGGTGCCCCGTCTGTGTCTGGCCACACACACATTTCCATGGGTTCATTCAAATGCACACTTAGAACTGTGGCTGGCATATGGCAGGCCCTCAGTAGACGCCAGCCATTGTTACTATTACAACTGTCATCGCTGTTGTTATAACGAATCATTTGTCATAGAATGCTGTCCATGTCCTTGAGGCGAATATAATACTGATCGTGCTCACTTCATGCAGTAGAGATGGTGACAGGATACGGAGCTTAGAGGGCTTTAGGGTTTTGTCACTTTCTCCTAAGTAACCCTGGAACAACGGCACCCTTGTCTATTTGCACAATCCACTTAAAGAAAGGAATCGTGTTCTGTAGAGCACTAAATTCACAGAAACAATACGGGGTATTGTTCATTAAAAGAGGCGTGTGACCAAATAAATTTAGAAAACACTGAACACCTTTAATATAGTCTAAGAAGGTCATAAGATATACAGAGTTTCCTACTTTGTTTCAGGGGTAAGGGAAGGATTGTTGAATCCATTATTTCTCCCACAGAACATCCATCGTCATCTCGTGAGATCTCAGTATTCAGTGGAAAACTATTTGAGAATTGCTCGCACCATGCAGTTTTCCTAGGACTTACCAATGTTGATCAATAACGACAACCTTTTGGGGTGGTTTATTGGAAGCACTTACTTCTACTTAAAGATAAAGGTAAAAAAAAAAAAAGGCAAAGACAGTCACCATCCAGCTTCCTACCTTTTCTGTATCTGTGTGCAATTCTTTGGCCTTTGTTCCAAACTTTCATTAAGCTGAGTGTGTGTTTCTATGTGTTTGATTTTATTCTTGGAGAATCATTGTCATCCTTTAACAATGATCATTTTAGATTGAGGCTGCGTTTACGTGTTTGGACGCGGATTTGTGTTTGTGCAGTCCTTTCTAATATTGGTACAGTCTTGGTACTTAATAAAAATAATTTGCATCTGATTCAGCATCGAGTTTGCATATCACCCAGGCAATGAATGCCCAGGTGTGTAGAGGTGCTTGGCCTTGCTCCAGTGTTCCTCAGCCCCAGGGACCCAGAACAACAGATTTTCTCGTATTCTTGTTGCTCAGAGGCCGCAATCTTGGTGGAAGCCTTATTTACACTAGCAGGGACCCAGAACTACTGCTGGTTGACATTGCCTCTGTGTTTTAGGAGCTTGTCCTTATCAGATCCCTACCTTACACACCAGGCAGATGCAGATTTCAGAAGGTAATAATGCCTTAAAGATGCAAGGAAACGGAGAACGCTGCTTGCTGTCTTCAGCCCGGGAGGTGTGTGGGCTTTGGAATAGAATGACCTGGCTTTGAATCCAGGCTTTGAGATTTTCTATTTAAATGACGATGGTCACTGTTTTAACCTCTTTCAGCCTCAGTTTTGCAGCTATAAAATGTGGATAAAACCCACTTCTTTTGGTCATTGGGAAACTTAAGTGAGATAATGCGTATGTAACAATCAACAGTGTGGCAAGTCACAAACACGCAATAATAATTAGTTATTATACTCATTCCTTCTTGAGTGAAAGAGGTTCCAGTGGATTGTCAGAAACTGAAACCCAAAGGCACAGCCCAGGCACTAAATTTGGAGGGCCTTGTAATAATTGTCACCTCTGTCACTGAATCAAAGAGAAGGCAGGTCTCATGGGGTATAACAACTGGTCCAGCGGAATGGCTGTCCTTGCCTCTGTGCCCCTTCTCCATTCTCTTGATATTTTATTGCACATCGCATTTTCTGTCATTAAAAAAAATGTCACTCACTCATCTGTTTCTACCACCATAACAATAGCTCCATTTAGCTTGGGGACTTTCCTGTCTTGTGCTCTGCAGGGTCCTCAGCACTGAGGACAGTGACTGCACTAAGTAGTTATCCTGTCAGTTTTCATGGAATAAGTGAACGAATGAGAGTGGTGTGTTTGTTGAGACAGAGGACTCATACACACACACAGAGATACCTGTCACCAAATCAACCCAATCTTTTAAGTATCATTATACTTAGAATCCAGGTTGTTTAACTTCCTGCCTTATTTCGAAGGTTCTTCACAGGGAGATTCAATGCTTACTTCTAGAAGGCTGCTCTGGTTGGAAGCCCCTTTTAGCCAGCATCATGCCTCCTGCAACCCATTTATCTGATTCTCATGGAGAGTAGAGACAGCGAGCCATTTACCACTCAGCACAGGCAGTTGTGCACTGGTTGCCATTATTCATCCCCATGAGGTTCTCATGAGAATAGATTTTCTAAAGCCATCATATTAAATATCATGTTTATCTGTCTTCATCAGTTTTTTTCCCTTAATCTATCACTAGTAAAGAAAATAAGAGAGAAGTAGTAAATTGTAATGGAAAGAGATGGCTTTGAGTCTGAAAGATCAAGTTCCACTCTTAGCTCATCCACCTTGGGCAAGTTGCTCAATCTCACAGGGTCTCAGCTCCTTAGCTGTAAAGTAGGGGAACAGTCCCCATCTTGCATGGTGGAAGCGAGCTGTGTTTATAGTGCACACAGTGTCCTCCTGGTAGATAGATACTCTGTGTGCAGTAACGACGTCCTCATTGAAAACAGTGTGGATAGGTGTGTGTATGTGAGTGAAACCCACATTGCCCATTGGAGATACAGTGTTGGTGAACTGTGGCCATCTTCCTGGCTAGCTTAGTTGGAAGACTTTGTCTCAATTATGTCACCAATAGCTTGGGATGTAGGAAACGGCAATGAAAGGATAGCTAATTTACCATGACCCAATGTAGCTTCTTACATAGATGCAATCTTCTAGATTAAAACAAATATCTCTAAAATCTTGTTTAGAAACCCTACGCCATGCCTTTAAAAAAAACATTTTCATCTATTTCTGGAAAATAAACTGATAATGAGAACATGTTAGGATTTGTACTGCAAATAAGATGGCATATCTGTTGCTATTACACCAACAAGGATTAAAAGGCAAACTTTGATGTTTCTAGTTTATATTAAGCCTCAGATCTCTGCTATGCCTTTGATATACTACCTCAGAACTAGAGAGAGGCATTGAGAGAACATTGAGACACCTTTTACTGTTGTCTTCACGATGATTTCTGTAATATGTCCAGCCTATCCTCATCCATATCGGTCTTCTAGAAATTTGTGAGTACATTTGTGTTTATGTGTGTAGGACTCTAAATGTATGGATTTCTACTTATAAATGTCTGTATACTTATAATCATATTTATTTATATTCTTGCACATATAGTAACACGTCAGTTAATCTACTATGATCCATGGCAGCTTCGATATAAGATAACTTTGAAGGGAGTGTAAAAATTAAATACGGTGCAGCCACAAAAGCAGCTGGAAAGCACCAAAGACAGAAAGGTAGCACTTGATAAAGGTATTGACCGGCCATGGTTACATAAGCTAGGTAGGACCTGCTGCCACCAAAGCTGAGAAGCAGAGAGGAAATAAGTGGGAAGAAGGAAGTCAGAGAAAAGATAAGGAGCAGAAGAAAATACAAAGCAGAGACAAGACATGAGAGCAACAAAGTGCAGATGTTAATAGCGGTAGTTATGGAAATAGGAAGTGTCCTTGGGTAAAATGAGAACAAGGAGTGGGAAATAGCATTATGGATTTCTGAAGATGTCTTTGAGTTCATTAGGCTGAAATCCCTTTCTGATACATCGTGACCAGGAAGGTGGGCGCAGAAGGAAGGAGGCAGCATGACGATCTCGGGCTAGTCCGCGCTGGGCCACGCGCAGCCTTGCACAGCCGGCTCTGAGAACTGCAGAGTACTGTAGTTTCCATTAAATTTGTGTCGCTCAATACAGAGTGATCAAGCCATTACCGTACTCTTCCTAAGTAACAGTGTGGTACATAGTTGTTTCATATATCGATGACATACCTGAGTTTTATGTAGATGGTGGCGGTGTACACTAGATACCTGATCGAGGTCCAACATGTAAATTTTAAATTTCACACAAAGATTTCTATTGAAGCCCATTAGAGAATCCTTCTTCCTGTTAAAAAAAATGTATTAAATCCACCAACATAAGCCACTTTTAAACCAACCTTAAAGAAAATGATTTGATATAAATTTTAATATAACAGTAAGCTATTGAGATTACATGTACCTTTTTCCGTCTTCAAATGAATTCTGTGCCATCTGGTCATAGCTTTGTCCTGTTCTCACTTAACGGTCAAATGCAGTGAGGTGTCATTCTTTCTAACCAGCTTTGAATGAACACGGCTTCTAGCAATTGGGTCTTTGCCAAATTGTTTTTCATATGCGCACCAATTGTCTGATCTTCAGGAGGACGGAAGGTTTTCCAGTTCTCAGCTCACTTTTATTCTTTCTCTGTGTTTCTAGGGAAGTTGCAAGATCGACCCTCTGGGCCGTAGCTCAAGTGGGTCCTGCTTATCCTCTGGATATACAGGCCTATCTGAGATTACTGGGGGCGAGGTGATTCTAGAAACTTAAACACTTCATATGCAGATTGCTTCAGGTAATGTGTTCCTTAGAACAGAACAAAATATGCTGTTTGAAGAGCAAATTAAGTGAGTTTTATTGCAGCTCTTTAGAGGCAATTCCAGACATAGCACAGCATGAGATGTGCAGTCAGCCGTGCACACAGGTAGCAAGCTGACCAAAGCGTGGGAGTGGAGCTGTCCTTGGCTATCACTTATTCTACTGGGAGACGCGAGGCCCAGGTGTGAAAAATGCATGATAACCTCCCAGGAGGCCTGTGTGTGACTAGGAAGATACCCGGGAATTGCCTGATACTCAGCAGGGACTCAGCATTTACTGGTTGACTGAATTAATAAATCACTCATGTCATTCCTCTTATCTTTTCCCTTCCACTTTCAGATAGTGTCACCTACGGGAGCCAGATTAAATCATTACTTTTGGTTATATCAGTCTCCAAAACTCTGTTAGTGCCCCCATTGCCAATTAGGCTGAAATTTGTATTTCTCGGGTTAGAGTTAAGGATTGTGGTATTCGGTTCCCAATGCACCTTTCTAGCCAAATCTGCATCACCCAGTCAGGACTTCTGTTTGGGAAATCCAGCATGCCTCCTCCTCACCCCCACAACTGTCACCCAAATAAATATTCCAAGGTTTGTTCGGCCTGTAGCTACAGGTAGAATCACGTGGCAGCAGTACCATACTTCCCACTCTTAACTCCACCCCTTTGCATAAGAGCTCGGCATTCTGCAAATTCACCTTCCCATCAGATATTTTTGGGGCTCCGCAGGAAATGCCTCCTTCATGCTCATAAAAAGAGCCATTCAGGTAAAAGCACCCGCCTTGCTTTTTCTTTATTGTTTGGAGGCCTTCCAGCCCTCCAGTGTACTGAAGGTGCCTCTTTCCCTCTCTTCCTTTGGGATTTCCCGGTGTGAGATTGCTCCCGTCCCAACGTGGGCTTTGTCTCATTATTCCAAAGCCACCGGTTTTCCAAACTGGGGCTGGGTTGGGGGCTCAAGGGGGCGAGAAAACCCTTCTCTGCAAGCTTTGTCTTGTTTCCTCGTCCCTCCCTCCCTCCTGGAATGTCCATTGAGCTCCTGTGATGTGTCAGGCAATGTCCTTGGCGTTGGGTTATAGCAGCGTGGACCCACACAGAGGACTCTCTGTCTTCTTGGGACTCTACCGTGGGCCTCTCAGGGACTGTCCTGTGCCATTCCTCTCGCAGGCCTTCACGACACAGCTCCTCTGACTTCTTAACATAGACAGTGCTCCCACTTCTCACGCCTGCATACCCCCTCCCTCACCCCGCAACTGGGCGCACACACTCACCCATCAAACCAGGTGTCCAACGACTCATGAAAACGGACACCTGCGCGTCCTGTGACTGTGCCCTATGTACACGCCAAAGCCATTCTCAAGGCCTTTTAGGAAGCCTCAGTCCCAACTGCGTGATGAGACTTTGGATCATCTCCCTGCCCATGTGTCCTCAGTTTTCCAAACATACACACCTTTTAAGGCCTAATTCAAGAATTCGCTTTCTCTGTTAGGCCCTTTTCACTGACTCAGCCTCCAGGGTTTCACCCTCCTATAAAGTAGAGCTCTTATTTTCTGAGCTGTCCTTTGAGCATTTAGCCAGCTGTGGCCTTCTCTTGTTAATGCCCCTTTATTTTTCCCCCAAGTCCTTCTTGTCTCCTCAAGTGGCTCACGAGCTTCTCCGAGGAAGGACAGAAGCTTCTTCCCTTTTATTTCCTGAACAGCACTCAGAGTTTCTTTATCTGCATAGTAATGGTTGACATCATTTATTGAATAAATGTCCAAAATAGGCTTTGGAAAGGTCAAAGCGGCCAACAGACCGTTGCAGCAACATGACAAATTCGCTCATGCAGGACACCTCAGGCCGTCGTAATTCCAGAGAGAGGCATGCTGGTGCGCGTTTGAGCGCTGCGTGGATATTTTGGCACTAGTTTACATGAGTCCTCTTTCCAACCTTCTGTTGTTCCTGCTCCTTGTTCCTTTACATATTCTGAGGTACATCACTTAGTATCTAGGGGGTCAGTGGTGAGGGGCCATCTCCGAGGGATTTGGCCCTCAACAAGCCCGTCTGTCCAGAGGCACACACACAGGGGGCCTCTCCATCATGGTCCATCCATCAGAAGTCAGGCTGAAGGTGGGGGCCTTTAATACAGAGCGAGGTCTCTGTGTGGTAGACCCTCTGAGGAGATCTCTGAGAATCCCCTTGGACCACAGATTTCTCTGGACACATGGCATCTCCACTCCTTGGTCTGGGATAATGAAATCCTGTTGCTGCAGAGAGAGACTTACTGATGTAACGAAGGCTCGTGATAGGGGTGTGTGCTGAAACCTCACAAACCCTCCTGGTTTGTCCGAGATGCCCTGTATTCTCCTTGGGGGCAAGGAAAGACAACATAAGCAGCAATAGAAGCTGTGCTTCATCCCCGAAATCTCACTAATGGAACTTCCTGATAATGTCATGCGTTTTTTTAATACCAATTTACAGATTGCATCCCAGGGTTCCCCAGAGAAGCATAACTTGCCAAGTATGCTTGTCATTTCTTTTAATTAGATCTTTAAATAAAATCAGAGGACTCTTGTTTGCATTTACCTTGGGTCACATAGCAGTGGTGTTCCGGTTTGCCCGTGGAGGCGGTCCCCACCGAAAGTTCACCGAGTTCCTGATGCTTTAAGAGCTTGGGAAGCTTCCTCCCCTCCACTTTACCCAGCAGCCCATTCACTTCACCTTCGAAGAGGAAAGAAGGCGTCCTTACCTGTGCCTTGCTGTCCATCCATTCTCTCTACTCTTCTGCTGTAGGCTGAGCTTTGTGTCCAAAAGGGATCAAGAAGGGAGGATAAAATTCTTCTTGCCTTACTTGCTGTTTTCCCTTTGCCCTGACCCTCCCTTAGCTTTATTCCTCGAAAGCACGATTCCTCTGATCTAAAGAAGGTGAGAGACTGAGAAATCGCTGGGGAGAAGACAGTTAGGCAAGAGTTCAAGTTAGTCCAGCCCACCAGCCTCACGGTCCCCCTTCTGCTGGCTCTTCACCCCCCAGTGCTCCGTCTGGCCCCCTCCCCAGAGTGTCTTCTCTGCCTCCTTCCCCACCCCCAGATGGGTTGGGCTCCTGCGTAGAGCCCCTTCCCTGGCTGTACATCCTTCTGTCACTGTAGCCTCGGCATTGGGGGCGGGGCTAATGGAAGCAGTAATTCCTTGCCTTAGTTCTGGGAGCCCATGGTCTGGGAAGTCTGTCTGGAGGGAGATGCTGCAAGCTCCAGACTTTGTCCGGCCAGCTGCAGGCTCCGGCCTCTGAGCTCTCCTGAGACCAAGACAGTGTCACAATGCTGGCTCCGAGGACTAAGGGTTTCCTCCGATGGGGATGAATCCTGTGGAGGTGTGTACGTGTGGAGGGGAGCGTCTGTAAGAATGAGAAGGAGAGAGATGGCCAGCAGGTGGGCTAGTCACCCCATCTGCAGGGAGAAATAAGGTTTGTTTGGTGTGTGCCTTTTTGGGAAGGGGCAAGGCCAGCCTTGCTGTACATGCTTCTTGGGGTCAAACTTGAGATGACTGGGGTGACAATTAACTTTAGGTACACTGGGCAGCAAGGAGGCCCCAACCCTTTCACAAATCACAGGGCTGTGACACTAGCTTTTCCATCTGCTCCCACTTCCTTTCCTTCCTTCTTCCTCTTTTTCTGTCAAACCCTATTAACTACCACCAGAAATTCATTGCTACTTAGCAAAAATCACATGCCTTGCTCAGAAGAAGAACAGATAGCTTTCTCGGTCGTACGTATGGATCTGGGACTTATGAGCAAAGGAAGTGGTGCGGGGTAGAGGGGGACAGGATTAGATGTTCAGCTTTATCAGGGACAAAATTACATGAATTACATGCTTTCTACTACTGCTTGCTTCTGATTCTTTTGTCCCCAGTCCCAGCTCCAGTGGTCTAAGGCTGTGACAGTTTCATTCCCGTGTTTGATATGAGCTGAAGTGTGGCGAGCCACTGTCACTGCTGCAAATGCCAGCAGTGCCTGCAGCATGGGAGGCGTGTGGGGCCAAGTTGGAACGTGACTGTTTCCCGTTACGGTCACTGTTAGGTCTGCGGGTCAGCTAATGTCCATCGCCTTAACGCACAGCTTATCACTGCTTTATTATTGTTTAAGGAAGTCACCGTTTTCAATATTGTTGAATGATGCTGAAACAAAATTCAATGTTGTTTAAATAAATTAGTTTTCTAACTTAAAGCGCTTTGTATATTATCCCGGTGTGATGGGCTATGATCTGTATTATATGCTATATTGTATTTGTTCTCACAGATGTTACTTCCCCCACACACATACACATACACACACGATTGCAAACTAATGGGTTTTCTTTGACAAAATAAGCAAACCTGTTGTATGTTTGGGCTCCAGGCCATATTTATTTTTTAAATTATTTTTTAAATTCTGTTTTTGTGCCAAGTTCTGTCACAACTTAAGTACTCATATGAAGAGTAACAGCTAACCTGTTGAATTAATTTAATGACTTTTCCTGACTGATCGCTTTTCATAGTGAAGGAAGCATTGGCTTAAATTAGGGTTTTTTTATAAAAAAATAAATACCTATAGTATTTAGAATGTCTTGATTCCTGCATTTGTCTTTGAATTTAGATTAAATCTTGTGAATAAAAACTGTAACATAACCAAACACAAATTTTTTTTTTTTTTTATGTTTTGAGCAATTGCTGTCCAGAAGCTTATTATCGAGCTACTTCAAATAACTTTGACCAACTGAAACTTAGTCATAAACCGAGAAGTCAGCAGTTAAGAGTCTGACTCACTGGAACGGTTTTCATTAGCTGAGGAACAAACATCCATGGACTTTACTGCGTTTGAAGAAAGACTCAGGGCCTTTGCTCAGAATTTATTCACCTAATTTTCCATATGATGATAAACCTTAGTTATCGGTTTCTCAGATGATAAATTGTAAAGAAGCTATTTAGGAAATGGAGAGCGACGAAATACAGATGCAATGACATTAAAAAGGCTCTTTAGTCTGGAACACAGGAAACAGGAAAATGACTGTGTTCTTTCTGGTAAAATGCATCGTGGTGTAGCGTTTATGAAGAAAAATTAAGATTATAGATAATATAGTCTGCCTCAAAAAGCATGGAAGTATGTAATATTGTGTGAGAGTCTTCAATATTGTTTAAATGAAATTAGTTTTATTACATGAGGCACTTTTTACTTCATATATTCTTGTCTAGAACATTGCACTTGAATTATTCCAATATAAGTGTATATACTTATATACGAATAAGCAGAGAGATAACTTGTCTTAACCCAGTGATTCTTAAACTCTTCTAGCCCAGATCCTTTATTCTGAATTTCTAACTTGGAATCCAAATATGGAAAGTAAGGCAAGGACGTATTCGGTTCCCGTGAGTGCCCGCGGGCCCCTGAGCCTGCTTGGTGCCCTTCCTGCTATCCTTAGTAACTTTGTAGGAGCCTCACAGAGTCCCCAGAGTTCTGCAGAACTTAATGCCAGGCATGAGGTCAGGCACAAGGCTAGAGGAGGGCAGGAGTTATTAGTGAAGAAGGAGGCTTTGCAAGCATCCTAACATCACAGCTCATCGGCAGTGGCCCATCGCGCTTGTGTGCGGTGTAATCTTCCAGGCGTTATGTGGATAACGGGTAGACTGGAGTCAACTCCTATTTCCTTGGCATCACTGAGACTCTGATTAGCAACGTGACTCAAGTGCCCCATGCATTTGCTGCAGGTGGTGCTACAGCGGTGATCCACACCACGTGATCCAGAGGAAATGGGGGTGGGGAGATGGGGAACAGTAATTTGCTTATGGGCACACTGCTCGTGAGAATTTGCAAACTCAAATTTTATTATTGTTGCTGGGAGTGATGCTGCTATTGCTGTTACTACTGCTGCTACTTATCCTTTTTCTTATTTCCCCCTCCCCGGCTAGAGCCGAGACACATTTCAGTAGTAGAACTGGACACTTGGATGTCCCTTATCTTCTGTCATCTGCAGAATCAATTGATGGTTAAACCGACTTAATGTTGCAGACTATGTTCTTCCCTCAGGGAGAGGAGAACCAGGGGAAACGTCACGCCCACACGCAGGGGGACTGAACGTCATCAGTGGGTGTCTGGGCACCGAGGCTGGTGGCTGCCATGTGGCAGTGCTCTGGGTCCTTGGTGGGTAGCTGATAGCACTGTGGCTGCCCCGTGCTGAATGTGTTGAGCCATCGGGGAGGCAGGAGGCTGTGGTTTCTTTCCTGATACAAACCCTCCCTCCCCAAGGTGGTTGTTCAATCCTCCTATTCTCCTCTGTAGCAGCAACTGCTTATTCCTTCTTATCTCCCTGCCTTGCTTGGCTCAAAAGTTATACCTCAGCAGGGGCAGCCACACATCAGGAGCAGGGAGGCTGCTGCCCATCTATGCCAGCACCTTCCTTAAGGGTATGGACATAGGACTGTTCACACTTGGAAGCTTCGATAGACTATTCCACAGACCAGCTTTGATATCATAAAGTTTCTCAGACGCCAACATTGTTCATGCAGCTCTGCCCTTCGTCTGAGATTGTACATGGCGCTGGCAGTAACAAATTAAGATTCCACCATTTCCCCCTCTCCCTGCTGCTTATTCTTTTATCATTGGAGAAAAGATACATCTCAAAAAGTGTTTTTATTGTAAATTTAAACTGGTATTGACTGTCACAGGCAATTCTGTAATTCTTAAAAGTATGAGCTCTAGATTCAGGCCATCTGCTTCTGGGGGCCCTAATTACATGACACCAGGCATATCACGTATTGTGCCTCTGTTTTCTCATCTGTGAATTGGGAGTCAGAATTGTATCTATTGCTTAGAGTTGTGAGAAATGAGTGAGTTAACTGTTTGTGAAGGGCTTACAAGGGTCCATAGCAGATAACAAGTACTAAATCCATTTTATCTGTTTATCATTGTTATTGTTATTGTTATTGTTGTTGTTATTATTATTATTATTATTATTATTATTATTACCAGGTATAAAAGTTAGACTTGTCTTCTTGCTTTCATGAAGATTTGGGCAGAAACCCAAGTAGCTTAGTTTAGATTTGCATTTGGGATAGAAGCTGGAATTGGCTGGCCCCTTGAAATGCACTCTTTGCAGGAGGGGAAGGATGCTTGTTTTGAACTTAGACTTTATACATTAGTTGGCACTGCCCCTTAACTACTAGACTAAAATGTTTTTAAAAATGGAGGAAGACAATGCCTTCATTCTTAGGTTATGAAACTTAGAAATAACAGAATAAAGAGCCCGGTTCATATTATATACCCAATATACAGCAGCTATTATAATTATTATATTTTGAAGAGAAAATCTAGGCCACCCTTAATCATGAGGATGTGGAGCTACTTGGTGGGTCAAAGGACCGTTGATGAAATTTGTCGTGTTATTGAATGTTTAAGACGAAACTTTAGATTGGCTTAGTCATACAAACAATTGCAAAGTTTGCTTTATTTACATATACTCTCTTCTCTACCAAGGCCCTCTTCAGAACAGACTGGTAACATTTCTTCTTGTATTTTGAATTGAACGTTGTAGAAATCCGCCCTCAGGAGGAAGTGTGCAGTCTGTAAAATCGTCGTC
Organism: Macroglossus sobrinus; assembly: GCA_004027375.1. Taxonomy (NCBI): domain Eukaryota; kingdom Metazoa; phylum Chordata; class Mammalia; order Chiroptera; family Pteropodidae; genus Macroglossus; species Macroglossus sobrinus. The sequence continues at coordinate 119,706 of PVKZ01003351.1, read as the reverse complement.
CACTCTGCCTGCATCGAACAGCTAGAAAAGGTGAGCCAGCGCCACCTGCTGCAATTTTTGCTGCTTTGCAAGTGTTTGGACTTTCAAGACCAGGTATCCATTTGTTTCCAACTTTTTGAAAACAATGCCCTTTAAAAAAAAAACAAAAATGAAAGTCCAACATTATCACCAGATTAATAATGGAAATGCAGTGCTTAATGTTCGTTCTCTCTACTGTTTTCCAAAATATACTTTGGTATCATTTAATGTTGACTTGGGAAAAGGATAATGTGGCTAGAGAGAAAAGCCTGGTATGTACTAATTTTCTGTACAATAGCAAGCGTTGTTATTCACCCATGAGGTTTTCTACAAGATGTTTTTTCTTAAAGATAAAACGTTCCATAAGCTCTTAAAAATCATTTTTTAGATATGCCTGACCTTTGTGGGTTTACTTCTTCTTAAATCGGCTACAAAGGAGAGAGCCAGGCCGGAAGCCAGCTCTGAGTTCCTTTCTTCAAGCCGTGGGGGAGTCGGGGTGACATCCCCATGTACCTTTCCTCCAGGAAAAATGGATCCTGCGTAGTCCATTTATCTGTCATCCGGGGGAAGGAAAAGGCTCCAACGGAAAGTTGTCTGCTGTCCTCACCCCTTTCTTGCCTCCTACTCCGTTTTCATGTGTGATTCTCTGTGCGATATTTGTTCTTGAGCTGCCATGTGTTAAACTATTTTAATCCCTGCAACATTCATTTAGTTTTATAGACACATTATTAATTGTTGCCAACTGATACTTTGTGGCAATGACTATTAATATTTTGTCTCGTGTCCCAATCCCATTTACTCATCTTTTCCTTTATTTCTGTATTTTTCACCTTATCATGTAACTAAAGAAGATATCAATATACCAGGAGACTTCCCTGTCTATAAAAAGGGCAACACTGAATACTTTAATAAAGAATGTGTGTGTGTGTGTGTGTGCGTGTGTGTGTGTGTGTGTGTGTGTGAATCATCATCATATTGAAAGTTTCTCATTTATATTTTTCTACTTTTAAAATCTGAAACACAGATGGATGATTTCAGTTGCCATATACTTTTGTTCTGACTCTTTATTATCTCAGTTTCTCAAATTTACAGTATAAGCATTAGGTATGTTGATTTCATCAACGAGAGTGAAGAGACCTGGATTCGAGATATGGAATCCCTTGAGATCTCTGAGATTATCTAGGGTGATATTTCAGTACTAAGAATAGTGTTAAACTTTGTTCCTTATTCTTGGGCATTCTGTTTTATAGTCTCACTGTCATTATCGGTTCATTCAGGGAACTCATTCTGGTCTGATGTTTATCCCTAATATAATACACTTTTCTTTTTAAATGACAGATTAATTTCAGATGTAAACCAACATTCCGAGAAGGGGGCTCAAGATCACCAAGAGAAGTGAGTATTTCAGAGTTCTATTTCAAGTACCATCTTTCATTTCCCATTGATTCGCTGGATTCATAGATACTTCCTAGGTATTAAAAAATAAAGTCTATCCTTCTTCATCTCACATCACTTTCTTATTGATATACCAGCAAATACGATCAGTAAAATTGCCAGGTCTCTTCAGTGTGTATGCTGCCCTTTATTCTCATGGGATGTACTGGGGAGCTAAGGTCTTACTGAATGAGCCAGAGAGTAGGGTGGGGGCGGTGGTAAAAACGAGATGGCGTTCTACTGTCTTTAGATCCCTTTTTATTTCATTTTTCAATTTTGAGTGAGTAGAAACTCTTTGAGGAGCAGCACAGTTACTGGAGGGCAGCACAGTTACTGAGCATTCCTGTGAACATGGGGATCAGACTGTCTGGTTTCAAATCAGCCTCGGTGCTCTGTGATTTGGGGCATTTCACTTAATCTGTCTAAATTTTAATGTTTTCATCTGATAGGTAAGTAGGTAGATAGATGATAGATAGATAGATAGATTAGATAGATGATAGATAGATAGGTAGATAGATAGATAAATAGATAATAGATAGATAGATCAGTAGATAGGACGAGAACGAATGAACAATCTACACTTAGAGCTCAGCCCTTGACCTTATGGTCTGGTAGTGAAGACAAACAGAGAAATAGGAAATTACGACGAAGAGCAGTTGTTGCAGGGTTGGCAGCAAGCAGAGGTGATGACAGGAGGAGAGTTCCACTTAGACACGTTCATTCAACTTTTAGAGCACAGTGTGAGGAAAGTTAGAGAGGGTGGGGCAGGTGGTAGAGGTTCTCAGCCCTCCTGTGTCATCCTAGAGAATACAGCTCCAGGTCCAAAATTTTACTCCCCAGTTGGCAAAACAAGAGCCTGCAATGAACAGAGCCCACCCTCCTCACGACAGAGTTTAGCTTGCCCAGCTGTGATCATCTTACATGGTATTCTCTGTAAGAGAAAGTGCAGTAAATGTAATTTTTGGAAAATACACTTTATCCATTCCACTTGCATTCCCTTTGAAATTAGTTTTAGTTCCACATATAAATTTACCACCCTGGAAACCTTCTCAGATGATACACTCCTCAAACTAGCTCTGTGTAGTGACAAATAGGACAGAGAGGGGACGAGGTCAGAGAAAGGGCTTCTTGGAGGAGGTGACAACTTAACTGAGACTCAGAGAAGTTATCTACTTGAAGGTAGTTAGGAGGTGGGTGAGAGCCTTCTAGACAGAGAGAACCCATGCACACAAGCCCAAGACTGAGAGGGAACGTAATGAGGAAGACATGAGATCTGGGAGACAAGCAAAGGCTAGATTATAAAGGTCCTTGTAAGCCACGCTGCAATTTGAGTGTTTTATTATCACAGTGATTGGGGGAAGGGGGCATTAAACTATTTTAAGCAGAATATTCTGGCTATAATGTGAAGAGAATGCCATGTAGTTGTTTGAGTAGATAATGGAGGTATGGAAGAAATTTTATAAGGTATTTAGTCATCTGAAGTAAGCAGTAATATTGGAATTGAGAAAATTGGTAGATATAAATATGAAGGCAACAAAATCGACAAGATGTAGTAGTAGATGATTGGATTTTGGTCATGAAGACAGTAGAGCCAAGAATAAACCATTTTCTGCTCTGGAAAAAAAATTAGATGCTGAAAAATGAGTTGATTTGAGGATGGGGTTGAGAGATGATGAGTTTAGTTGTAGAATTCTCAAGTTTGAGGTGTCCTTGAGGCCCCCAGTTGGAGGTGCCCAACAGAAAGCTGAGTGGGGACATGAGTTTGGAGCTTATGGGGGAGATCGGGCTACAGGTAAGACATTTGTGAGTTGTCAGCGTATGTAGATAGTGATTAAAGCTATGATGAGAATAGGTGAATGGGGGAACAGGGATGAAAGATATCTGAGCACAGAGAAGACCATTGATGTTTTAATGACAGTTCATAAAAAAAGACAGTGAAAAAAATGACCTCATTGTCACTGACTAACACAAAGATATTGGGAGAAAATGGGAAAAGAGAATAGGATGGGAGTGGAGGTTGCAGATAGAGGAAAAAGAGTTGTCCCCATCAGTCGTCCTCTTTCACTGTGCTTGTCCACTGTGTCAGCAATAGGAAGGTTATAGGTCACACGTAGAATTGGCTGGGAGATAATTCAATGATAGCTCAGATGAAGGAGAAATTTCGTTTTGACAACAGAAGGAATAGTGTTGTGTTTTTAAGCTAGAGTTTATAAATTTTCATCCAGGGCATTTATGTGTATACCTTTAGCTCCCTATCTTTAACCAATCAATCATTCCCTCTCTCCCTCTCTCTCTGTCTCTCTCTGTCTCTTTCCCTGCTCTCCTCTCTTTCTCTCTTTATTATAATTGTAATTTTCTAAGTCATGGTGTTTTGTTTTGTTTTTTAGTTTTCACTAACAGTATCACTTTTCTTCTATGAAGTCAGACCCTCCCTGTGTGTTTTGGACACCCGTCCTTTCCCTTATCAAGGACTGGATAGCTCTTCCCTTCCTACATTTTCAGCCCTCCCTTCTAGATTATTTCCATCAGCATAAACATTCTCCAATAGCTCCAATCTTTAAAAAAAATATTTCTTAACCACCAACTGTGTCTTAACTGTGGCTCTTTTTCTCAGTTCTGTGTTCACTGCTGAACTTTCAGAAAGTGTGTTAAATATAAACAGCATGTCTCCTCCTAATCATTTTAACCTGTTCTGATCTGGTTTTCAGTCTCTCCATTCACTGAAATTGCTTTTTCTAAAATGTTGCCAACATCTGCCTGACGCTAAATCCATTAGATGTTTTTCTGATTTTTGTTTCTTATTCAGTCTTTCTAATGTATTCAAAATGGTCCTTGTTCCATCTTCTTGAGATGCTCTTGTTTTTTTTTCTAATTTTCCTCTTATTTCATCGGATAGTCCTTCCCACTCTCTTTCATTGCTTCCTCCATCTGATCTGTACATATTCTTCTGGGCTTGATACTTGGCCATGCTTTCTCTCTCCCCACTCTTGCTGAAAGAGCTCATCCAATACTGTGGCTTTAACAGTCAGCTCTGGGCTGACAACTCGTGGCTTTACATGTCTACCTCACGCTTCTTCTTAGAGTTTCATTTGCCATGCCCACTGAATGCATCACAGTCGTCTCAAATATGATCCACTAAAAACTAAGCTCTTTATTCTCATCATCATAAAAACTATTTTTTTTTCAGTTCTTTTATACTCAGAAAATGAGATGACTATTGACCCAGCTCTTCAATCGGGAAAACTGGTCATATCGATTCCTTCTCTTATGTACTCAACCACATCTCATTAATTTGCCAGTCCTATCAATTTTATTTATTAAATACATTTCAAACCATCTATTTACCTCCATATTTGTTGTCAGTGCCTTTGACTTAGGCACCATGATTTCTCACTGTTGACCACTGCAATAGCTTCTCCGTAATTCCTTAATTCTCGTCTTCGACCACCACGATTTAAGAGAGTGATCTTTTAAAATGAAAACTGAATCATGTCATTTTCCAACTTAAAACTCTCCAGTGGTTTGCATAGCACTTAAAGCAAAATGAGACCCCTTGCTCAGCATGAAAAGTTTTGCATAGTCTGGCCTCAGCCTCGCTCTCTGCTCCCTCTCATCTGTCACATGGACTTTCTTTCAGTTCTTGAGGCACACATCAGGGGATTACACATCCTCAGAGATTTGTGTATTCATTGCTGTACTGGCCATCTCTTTGCATGGCTAGCTGTTTCTTATAGTTAGGTCTCAGCTCAAATATCATCCTCTCTGAGGTCTTTCTTGATGGTCACCTCTGAAAAGGTCACACCTTGTTCTGTATCAGAGCACCTTGTTCTCCTCCTTCAGAACACTTTTTATGTCATGAATATTTGTGCTCACTTGCTTGTTTCTGTCTTCCTTCTGTGGCGTAAACTTCAGGAAGTCATTCATGGACTTGGTCCCAAACTCATCGTCCTAGGACACAGAGGATGTGATCAACAAGTGTCTATTGACAAAATGCATTCATCAAGGCATCCAATTCTCCCGAAACGTTAATGAACTCTTGGTCTAAGAGGACAGTATGAAGTTGAAACTTATGATAGACTGACCCATTTAAGATTCTTAATTAAGAGACCTTGGGTGGTTTATGTTTGATGTAAATGAAACAGCAATCACTTTAGAATCATACCTGGGTTCAAATGGCACTTCTGCTTTTTTTCACTCTGTGGTAAGTGTCCCCAGAACAGGAGTCTCGATCAGGGGTCACTAATCACGGTACCCCGTGCTTGTGGACAGTCTGACACATGGAAGTGTTTTTCATACATGTTGGTTGGACTCCTGTAGGTTGAATTTTTGTGGACCTCGGTTTTCTTAGAGATAAGCTCTATATAATTTTAAGATCCTTTCGAGCACTCTATGAATAATATTAGAAATTAAATTGCCTGGTTGAAAATAATTAACAATTGTATTATACATTTCTGCTAACAATACTGAATATAAACTCTGAAATAATGTGTCACTGAGAAAATTTTAACACCCATTTTAAGAACCCTGTCTTTACCCAGTACTTAAAGATAATATATGAATGATTTAGAGATTATTGATGAACAATAAAAAGATATTCATAGTGTCAGAAGCCTTACTTTGCTATCTTAATAATAGTGTATTAATGTTCCTATTTGCAGTATAAGAATCCAGAGTCTAATTTCAGTTCGATAATTTAGGAAATACGATTAATAGTCAAAAGGGAATAGTGTGAAGAATTAAAGTGCTTGGGAAATAAGAATTAGAAAACAGCAGTGATTCCATACAATTTTTTTTTTAATTGATAAAGGTAATTGGTGATCTTTCAAAATGATTTAACGGTTAAAGAAATTACATTGAAAATTCCATTCAATTCAACACACATTTATTGAGTGTTTATTTTGCTCAAACTATGTTTAATCAGTGGTAGAAGAAATTTATATTAGGCCTAAGAAGACCTCTGAATAGAAGGATGTTTGATATCTCAAATATAGAGCTATAGATTATAGAAAGTCATTCAGTTTCTTCTTTAATATATATAGTATATTATACTACATATATTCCGTACACTAACTGTATTATCTTCTTTAGTGTTTTTGTTTAAGTTACTTTATCTAACTGTGGCTTACTTTCTTCAGTTTCCTGCCTATTTCTTAGGAAGGTTGATATTGAAAATATTTAACAACTTGCAGAGTCATATACATTAATATTTAAATAACTTAAAAATGTTTTTCTTGTATTCTCTAAATAAGCTAAAGTACATGGTATTATTTATCTGTTTACCAAACTATATATGTTGCAACACAAATGATGTCAACCTCAGAATTTTCAAATAATTGCTGATTTGTGGAAGTTATTGGCTTAATCTCCTGATTAGAGCTGTCGCTGGCTAAATAATCCCACAAGTCAGCCACGATTTCACATGAATTTGTGTCAAATTCTTCCAGCGTTTTCCTCCTTAAATTCATAGTTGTTAGGTGATTGATAATCTCAACAAGTAGAGAGAATGTCTCTTACCATAAATGATATTGTTCCTTCTCCCTCAGTTTTTGCTAAGCTGATAGCAATCACAGTAACTTTTCCTCCCCCTTATAATCCTGTCTGATGTTTTTATGTATTTAGCATTTCTACTACTGACTGTCATCGAAATCATTTATTAAAGGAGCTTGACCCTGGTCTTTCAGAGCTGAGGCGAGGCACAGCGACACAAGGTTCAGAGAACGGCCTCTGAGGCCAGTCGGCCTGGCTTTGAATCCTTGTTCTGACCATTACATTTTAAGTGACCGCTCTATACTCTAGTCTCCTCATCTGTAACGTGAGGATGATAATGATAACTCAAGTAAAACCCTCTGATAACATGCCCTAGAATTATGTACAACTGGCAGTTGGCCCTGGTCTCCCTCGGCCCTTACTCTTTGACAGGCAGTCTGCAAAAGTCCTTCTCACTTGGCTAAATGGAAGGCTGAAGAGGTCTGCCTTACCTAGGAGACAGAAATGGAGGGTCCAGTACCTTCATCCTCAGTAGTGTTTTTGCACCGACCTGGCGTTCTGGACAGTAAGTAGACAGATTTCTGAACTTGATGCTACTGTCCTGGAAGCCGGGGCAAACCAGGGGACCAAGAACTGTCTCTGTTGATGTTTAAGCTCACACAGGCATTCACCTCATCAGGCACAGAACTCTGTATTCTTTAAACATTAAAAAAACTAATATCAGGGGTTGCAAACTTAAATATATTTGTTTTATTTTGTTTTCCCACAGAATTTTGTGCGTCATCACTGGGTGCACAGGCGTCGGCAGGAGGGAAAATGTAAGCAGTGTGGTAAGGTAAGGGGCCCAGCACCCCGGGGCCATCGCGGGAGGCTCCTCAGGCCTTTGCAAGTGCCCGAGGTAGATGAGTCTCATTACCCGGAACCAGTGATCAGTACGTCACTTCCTGTCTGAGAGGTCTTATTTCTCCAATCCCTCTTTCCTTGTGAGGTGTTTTAGTTGTTCTAGAACTCACTGCAAGAGGCAGAGGTCTTAATACAAGAAATTAGCATATTTTAAAAGCGATGGGTATTCACTTGTGGTGAATTTCATTGTTGATAGTTTAAAAAACAATACTTCCTCTTTCATTAAAACCCCGTTCTGAGGACTAGTGGCCGCCATGTGTCTTTAATCAGGGAACAGAAAGTCACTGGGTTGTTGGACACTCCTTTTGCTGACAGATTATTGTGGTTGAGCAGGACAGCATGGAAGCGAGACGTGTTCTGCTCCCTTAGGACGGTATTCGTTCTGGAGAGAGATGCCATTCTAGTCTGTGGTTAGTTATGCCTACCCTTTGTCTTGGTTTGACTGGTTACAGACCTCAGGGTGCAAGGTTTCTTGGAAAAGTGAGGTGTGTGTGGGGGTCTCCGGGCTCCATGCTGTAGAACTCTGCAGATTCCACATTATGGACCCCAGCAGATTTGGGTCGTGACTTTTTCTGATGTACACATATCCACTTCAGGAATGAAGGCCTGCTCCCGCTGGGGTGAATCACACTACAAATATTTATTTTTAAAATTATACCAATAGTTAGCTGGACTCAGGGAAGGGGTTCTGTTTTGGTAGAGACCAAGATAATTTGAAAGACTATATTCCTCATCAATTAATAATACCTATTTGTTTATTTAGTCATGTGACTCCTTTGGGTCAAGCACTGTGATGAGCTGACCAATATAGCATTTTTAATAATTGAGAAATGCAGGGAAATATTGTTTGCCGGAGGAAGTGAGAGCTCATGAGACTTGGGGAAAGTTTCATTAGTTTGCTGTTTGCACAGTGCCTTGAAAGAAAATATTATTCATGGGTTACTAGGTTCTTCTTCGGAAGGCTACACACCTCACACTCAAGGCTATGACCCTCCATCATGACCAGTATCATCTTCTCCAGTGTCACTCGCCGACTCTCAGTTGGTTCCTTTCTAGCCTGTAAAGAGGACAGATGAAAGAGGCGGAAAGGTGGAGGAGATTAGAAAGAAGATGAGGAGGGAGGAGGGAATACAGTGGTTCTTGCCAGCCATTTTGCATGACTGTGGAAGAGGGGTCAGCCCTCTGCTCTCACACGACCCTTCCCTGGGTTCATCCACACTGTGTCTTTATGGCGTTGCCCTGGGGCTTGTGGATTTACTCTTACTTTAGTGGACTGAAGACTATCTGCAACTTTCCCACAAAAATATCTTCACTGGACAGCTTAGGAGCTGGCACCACCTCAATACCTTTCAAGCTGTAATAGAGTTGGAGGAATTTTATTAAAGTAAAATCAATACCATTATATATTTTGTGACAAGTATTCCCTAGTGCTATGTTACATTCCCTTTTCTGGCTTTGTCTTCTGTTGGCATGGTCAGGTGAGTGAGAAGAACTAGACTCGCTATGCCTGGAGTCACTGTGACCACTTACCTTTCCTGCCCAGTGTTCTCAGGCCACCATCGTGGGGCACTCACAGCTATCATGCTCATCACGATTTCCCGTGGGGAAGCCAGTCATTCCAACTCTTCCTATGGTGTTTCCATAATATTGTGCTAGTATAGTCATCTCCTGTGTTTATAACCCAGCTGCTCATGAATTCCCAGAGACTCAAGCAGTATGGTATGGGATTGTCTTAGACCTGTGTCTCCTTGGTAAATAGTAAGTGACATTTCTTTGGATCCTGGCTTCTACCCTGGATTAGAGGAAAGCTTAGTAGCTATATTTCCATTTATAGATTAAGTGATTGAAAATTTATTTCAAACTTTAAACTTTGGTGCTATGCATCATTTTCATCAGTAGAGTATACATTCTTACATATCCAGAGATTTCAAAACCATGCCCTCCACACACACCCATTATTCCATTGAGATGATGTGAAAAATAATCATTTCACTTAGCAAAGCTTTTTGTCCAGCTGGTGGTTTGCAAATGTTTTAGGCTGTTTGAGAGTTTATGGTTAAAGAGTCTTTGTGGTTTCAGATTTTACTTTTTAATTTAGCAATAAATAAATATTTGGACTGATTTTCTCTTGGGCCTTGAATGTGTGTTTGGCTGAGTGTATGGTATTTAATGGGTATCAGATGAATGAGTTCATGATTCGATCACTCAGTTGCTTACCATTTGCCTCACCTCAGGCTGCCATGATGTTTGTGGACCATCCCATCCTTCCACATGGTTGTCTCTCACAGTCCTATGTTATGTAAGAATTGGGGTCCAGGCAGAACAGAGATGGCACACCTACCCTCGAATTATGCAATTTGATGAGTTTTTCATAAAGGGAATATTTTAAGTTGGTATACAGAGTGTAGAGAAACCCCAAGGGATAGTTAAGAGTTCTGAGGCTAGTAACAGCAGGGGGCCAAGGTCAAGTCAAGTCCTAAGACATCAGGAGATGGAGAGCACCATTTCACAGGAGCCGAAACCTTTAGACATGAGACTTAGCCAGTTCAAGGCGCCCTATCAATTGGAGGAATCAATATCTCAGCTTCACTCACAATCGTCTCCAGTGGCAAACCCAGTAAACCCAGTCAACTCTTTACAGTGGACCAAAGATGGACAGTGTACCTGCAGGGCAATGGGATTGAGCTAGCACGCACTGGTTAATGTGAAGCTGTTTTCAATCAGTGGGTAATGGCAGGGCGCACACTCATTCTGCAAACGCACCTCCTAGTGATCTTCACCAGATACGCATGTTGCATTCATTTGATCATAGTTTTTTCAACACCAAGTTGTTCTTAGTCCTTTAAAAAATCAATAGGCAAAGAAAAGGTATTGTTATGATTACAGCTGATTAGACCTTTTATTTTTGAAGGAACCAAGCATCCAAACTCAGCACTATAGGAATTGCGGAAATATGCTTGTGAACCATAGTTTGAAACCTTATTTTTTATTTCTTCATTTAGAAATGTGTATAAAAATTATAAAAATAAATGAGTTTTTTAAAACTATAAATCTAGAATTTCAAACATCAAATCTTGAAAGCAGTTTTTAATGTAATAACATAATTAAACTTTAGTCTACATGTTTGATACCTTTCAGTTTCCTAACCAAACATGCTACATCCTTATGAATTATTTGTCCACAAATCGTATGTAATTTCACATATAATTAGTTTAAGTAACTTAAATAGCATGCAGCATTAATTAAATGGGAACATATCAAAACTACTCTTTACTGTAATGAATATTGTTAAAGACTAATTTAAAATGAACATATAGTGCAGTATTTAAAATATACACATCTCAAGGAAGTATACTTAATAGCATTTTTGTAATGCAGAAATGACAAAATGATTAAAAACATTCGATGGAAGGGGTGCAATTGAGATATTATGTTACTAATGGAAGAAATTCAAGCGTCTAAAAATAATGAAAAATCCTGACCTGGGGCTTTTAAGGATGCTTCCTTATCAGTTTAGAGCACCATTCTCTGCCATTCTGAGTGAATAATAGAACAAGGACAAGGAAATCAAGCCTCTCCCTGGAGCCCTCCCTGGCCAGCAGAGCTGCTGGAAGCCTGGTGTCTCTCTCTGTCCTTGTCTGAGTATCAAGAAAAAGACAAGGGCAACCAGCATCCTGCTCCCTGCTCCTGTGAGTTTGACTCCGTTAGATGTCTCATGTGAGTGGGACCATGAAATGTTTGTCCTCATGGGTCTAGCTTATTTCACTTAGCATAAAGTCCTCCAGATTTGTCAGAATAAGGGAGAATGGGAGTAGCTAGGCAAAGGTGCAGAGTTTTGGTTACGCAGGATGGATGAGTGCTGGAGAGGTACCGCACAGTGTCGTGCCCGGAGTCGACAACACTGCATCGCAGATCTGAAGGGTCTGGGAGCAAACCGCTGGACGTGGTAGATATGTGTATGGAATGGATTGTGGTGATGGTTTCACAGGTGTATACTTATACCTCCAAACTCATCTGGTTTTATATACTAAATAGGTACAACTTTTTTCTATGTCAGTCATACAATATGGTGGTTACCAAAGGGGAAGGGGGTGAGGGGAGGATTAGGAGGGCAAAGGGGGTCAAATATATGGTGACAGAAGGAGACTAGACTCTGGGCGGTGAGCATAGTATGCAGTATACAGAAATTATATTATAGGATTGTATGCCTGAGACTTATATAATGTTATTAACCAAGGTTACCTCAATATATTTAATTAAATAATATTTTTTAAAGGAACAAGAGGTTGGAAGCTCAAAACCAGAGCTCCTTGCTGCAGTCCCCAGTGGCTAAGTCACTCAGTTCTCACCTGTAGAACCGTTTTGCTACTGTGATTGCTCCTCTGGTCTTTGGCATGGCCGGTGTCCTGGCAGTTACGGTGATGTCATAAATACTCCCGCCACTCTGGTCCCCATTGCTCTCTCTTCAGCAGTACTGTCACTGGTGTACGATGTAGTGTCCGCTTATGAAGGTGCCAGGATTGTGCAAAAGGGAAGAGATGAACTGCAGTGCAGCCACGACAATGGCCCCTCAGAGTTGTCACTGGACATGGGCTATCCTTGGTTGAGATGACTCTTTTAGGTGTAGGGCAATTCCTAAAGTTGGAAAGGTGCCATCAGCCTCCAACACCCCTGTCAACTGGGGCAATGAGATGAGTGCTTCGGGCCTAAAGCAGAATTACTGGGTGGGACGCCACGGCACCCAGTATAGTTCATCCTTGTCCCCTGTGCTTCTCAGCACTTCTGGTTTCATAGGATACGTTTTCAGAACAGCTGCTCCAGGATTCTGGTTGGTCTTATGTCCTGGGAAAATGTGTAAGAGGAAAGTTAGTGGGGTAAGCTCTAGCCTCTCTGTGGCAGCTGGTCTTAAACCTGCCACTGATCGTTATCTTTCTCTTCCACAACCCGTTCTGTATTCATCTCACTCGCAACACTTCTGGTCTAGGTGACTTTCTTAGTCTGTTTGAGCTGCTATTATAGAATACCGAAACCACAGAAACTTATTTTTCACAGTCGGGAGGCTGGAGATCCAAGGTCAGGATGCTAGCAGATTTGGTTTCTGCTGAGAACCTGCTTTTTACTCACTGAGTCTTCTCACTGTGTCCTCACATGGCAGAAAGGGCAAGAGGGCTCTAAGGGTCTCTTTTAGGGATACTAATCCCACCATGAACACTCCACCCTCGTGACTTAATAACTTCCCAAGGTCCCACCTCCAAACACCAGCACACCAAGGATGAGGTTTCAACATATGAATGATGAGGAAACATAAACATTCAGTCTCTAAAAGTGACCTACCTGTTGGGGTGACAAAGACCCTTACCCTGAGCAGTCTGATCCTTTGACCTTGGCTGCTGCACTTGTCCATTTATCATCAAAATTATTTAGAAAGGATGTCCCAGTGGACATTCCGTCTGCCTCCACTGTCAAATGACAGCTCTACCTCCACCTGATGATCAGGATCAAGGTGACGACTTGCCAAGATGGTGAGTCCGTCCTGTGCTGGCTAGTCTCTTGACACAAAATCTCAAAGACCCCAAAGTAACTGGGTGCAGTAGTTTAAGGGTTAAGGGCCTCCTGTATGTCTCATGGTAGAGATGTTCTCTCTTTAAGATTCAGACCTTCAGAGCCCAGAGTTGTGGGGACAGGAAGCACAAATTCCAAGTGGGCCAGTGGAAGTGACAGTAAGCAGAGCTGTTCCTGCTCCCACCCTTTGATGGCTGCATCCATGTATTTTACCATGGAAACACAGCACCATTAAAGATCATGGATTTAGTGAATATGGTATATAGTGCTCGTAGGATAGCCTCACAAAGCCGAAGTCTTCCAAAGGCCATTCCATCCCTGTCAGCCTGCAGCTTCTCGGTGATGTGGGGTGGGACAGGACCAGTACATCTCATGGCCGTATGCTCACTCCTGCACCACCGTTGCTGTAAAATGATTTCTCGGGTATGACGCAATGTTACGCAGGATCCCCTGTTGGTGGGTCTAACACTCTGTGAGCCCTCGCGTGGTGCTGCTGATCCATACCCATGTCATGTGTCCATTCCAGCCAGCATGAGCTGCTGCTCCCTCCATCACGGAAGGGGCTCAGTGTCATCAACTGGCCATCAAGTAGCTGGTTGTGCCTTTTGAGGGGTGGCGCCATATTGGGTGTTCTGCTTTAACATCTTCTGCTGGAAGATTAGACGTTCAGCAGCAGCTAGCTCAGTTTCAGCCCATGCTGTTAGACCAAACATAGTGTCCATCTCTGCCAGAACGGCTACTGCACTTATGACCCCATCATCCCGTGGGTGGCATTCTAGGACAAAGAAATAAACCCAACATTTAAAGTTTTGAAAACAGTTTTGGTCACACCAAATATAACACTATTTATATAAAGTATGTACATCCTAGAATCAGAATTGTAATAACCATATAAAATATAAACATCACAGTTAAAAATCATTAAAAAATAAATTAAAATATAAATTAGTAGCTATTGTTATAGGCTTAATTTCAAATATACCTTAATTCCAAGGTCCTGGGTTAAGCTGTCTTCTTCCAGGAAGTTACCAGCCTCAGAAATAGAAAAAATCAGTCTAATTAATAAATCATGTCTTAGGATCTTCATACAGTCTGACACGTTTGTGGTAGTGGCCTTAACTTATATGGAGAATCCTGTGCCCACCCAGAGACTCAGTTCATGGTCTGCAGCTTGTAGTAGATAAATTAATGGAAAAACTATCTGAGGATAATGAGACTGACTGGCTCTGATTAATATATAGTAATTATTAACAACAGAAGAGTGGAAGAATGGCAGAATCCTGCCTTCAGGAAGAACCAAATGTCTATCCATGTGAGTAAGTCAGTGTTTACCCTGGACCATGAGCATATCGTGGATGATAAGAGCATTGACAAATTTTCAGAGCCGTTAATGAATGCTGTGAAGTATGTTATAGTTAAACCCAAAAGGCAAGAATTTAGATTTGTCAAAGATAATTCTAATAAAATAACTGTAGGTTCATATCATTTGCGGCACTGTCAGAAGTTATGAAGACGTTGTTTATTAAAATTCCATTTATAAACACACAGTTTATTATAATTCAATTTAGATGAGCACATATGTTTACATTTTGAAAATCTCAAATGCTTATGAAAATTTTAGCTTAAGACCAGTAAAATCAGTATAGGAAACTTAGGAAGTTCAGGTAAATTCAATTTTCCATGAGTAAATAAATCCTCATCTTGCATTTACTAGAGTATTAATGCTACCATATTTATACTGTGATAAAACAAAGGAAAAAGCATATTATAAAACTAGCCTAATATTCGCATTGTGAGGCAGAGGTACACCAATCAGTGGAAAACTGGGTTGAATAATTTGTTGAGAGGAAAAAGTCAACAATTTGTATGTACTAGGAGAGAGATCAATCGATTCCTGTTGATTTTGCTAATTAAAGATCGGAAGTTGTGCCCTTAACGAATTCTGGCTAGGACAGAAGTAGACCATATGTCTGCGGATAGTTGGTTAAAACGGGAGCCAGTTTTGATCTGTCAGAAAAAAGTTTTCAATTAGGTTGGTGCGGGCCTGTGCCTGGCTCACTCTAAGGTGTTTGTTATGTATCAACTTGAGCTGTGGGACAAATGTCATGGTTTGTCAGCTTCAGCTGGTTAAAGGCAGTTGCATCGAAACAGCACAACCAGTTTGAGATCTAGCAAAGGCCTGCTCTGTTCGGAAAAATTTCCTTTTACATCAGTGAGTATCAAATCGCTATGGTGTTTATATCCTATTGGATAAGATTCCAAGAGAGGTATAACAGTATTGTTTTAAAACTTCAAATTTATTTTGCTAAAAATAATAAACTTTGCATCTAAAGTTATGAGCATGTTAAGTATGAAATATGAAATGTATCAAAGAGTATATATATATATATATATATATTTTCCATGATAGAGATGATTTGAGCAAAAATGATCAAAGTTCTCTGTTTTAAGATAAAAACTGATTTAGTCTTTTGCAATGCAGTGTGAGCCTTGAATATGTGAACAGATATGAATAGTTTTGTTTTGTTGTTGTTTAAGTTTTGGAGTCAAGAGCAGTATCAACTTTTGTGCTAGGTAAAGTTAAATCAAACAGAGGATTGGGCTATGGTCAGAGATTCCCTCATTAAAACTCAGTTAAATACATAAATGATAAAACAATTTCAGTTTGTTTCAAGTGAAAGCCCCTGGTTTCAGCTGCAACACTGAGTGTATATACCCGAGAAAAAGAAAAAACAAGCTTTAACTGCTAAGAATAAATGTTGTTTAAACTTTATTCCAAGAGCTCAATTTGATTAAAAACCTCAACAACAACCACAACAACAACAACAACAACCGCAATAACAACAAAAGCCCTTCTTCCTCAAGTTCTTTATAATTCCAAAGTTAGTGAGAGCCTAAGCATTCGACTTCACATCCCTATTTTCCTCTTTGATAGCAATGAGCAAAATAGCCCTTAAAAATCATAGAGTCAGTCGAAATTCAGGCAGGGCATCTGTCAGTACCATAATCTCAGATGTGGGCCAGCATTTGAAAATGGGTAATTAGAAACCTGGCTCTTTTTGCTGTGTTGAGATCCCAGCCAAAATCTTCTCTCCACTGTGGGTGGTCCGTGGGAACTTGGTTTGTGAAGGCCTCGGCATGGTTCTATTTACGTCTCTCTGTTAGACAATAACCCCGAAGCTACGGCCTCTGTGACTCTCTGCCAGACAAGAACACAAAATGAAGCTCAGAGGTGACTGCCACCAGGCTCATTTCCAAGGGACCCAGCACAATTCTGCATAAGCACAGTGCCCCGTGCCCTGGTTGTGGCTGGCCTGGTGGTTTGTTTCTGGTGTCATTCTGGCTGTCAGGCCCACTGTGAGTTGCACCTGATTCTCCCTGAAGCTAGAAGGCCGGTATTTCATAGAGGGGTGTGCTGATACACTCGCTCTGCACCCTCAAATGGAGCTTCAGTAGTCACATATTCAACACTGGAGGACTTTGTTGACAAGGTGGTAAATGAGGTTCCTATCGATAGCTCTTAGTAATGAAAGTACGCCTTCATTTATACACATTGTCTTATAAAGAACTTTTCAAATGCCTTGCCCCGTTCGATGCTTATATCTACTTAGCAGTATAGGAGAGGTTTGTGTTATCATTGTCAGGTGAAGAGAGACATTGGAAAGGTTCAGTGATTTGTCTAAGATCACCCAACCCATAAGAAGATCCAAGCGCTGTTCTCAGCTTTGCTGCCTCTCCATCGGCTTCTGTTTGACATCCAATCATCTGATGTAGGAGATGACGGAGTGGTGGCCGGGTAACAGCACCTGAGACTTGGTTTAACAGTACGTCTGATAAAGCAACATCCAGTAGACCTCCAGTTGTGGCTGCTGCTGCTTCTTGGCCATCACTTTTACCATATTGATTTACAGCCATGTGGCACGTCAACATTGAGACTTAAAATTCTAGCATGTTTGCAGTGTCCAAAGGGGTTGGAGGAGGGTGTGATGAGGAGGCATGTGATGAGGAGGGTGTGATGAGTTTTCAGGGGGTTTGGGTTAGGTGTCTAAAGTCTGGATAGCATGAAGTTGGTAATGAATTAGGAGTTGGTAATTAATCTTCTAATCGGGAGATATGCATGCCATCCATGCCTATGGTATTTAAAGAGCTCTGCTAAGTTGTGGGGACCCATTGAAGGGACCCATAGCAGGGACTTCTCTCAAAGACTTAGGGCAGCTGTTCATTCATGCCAAAGGGAGGTGCAGGAGGTAAGACCTGTAGTTGAGAACGGGACTTCTTTTAATGTGTAAATGGATTTTTTTAAACTTAAAATTATCCGTACACGTTAAGTAAGACTTCTTCAGCCGGTACCCTAATAGCTTTCCTGCTCATCACATTTTCTTTTGATCACTTTACACAAGCCCTGTTTTCAAAAAGAATTTTTTTTGGTCATTGCTCTGCATTAATTTGTTCGGGTTTAGATTTCACAGGCAGATAGAACGGATGAACTTAGAGAAGGCTGAAAAAAAACTTCTTTGAGCATTACTGCTTCTCTCTGGTAATTATTTAGGCTCAGCAGCAGCCAAAAAGCACCTCTTCCATTCTTGATGGAAAAGTAATTCTGTTTGTTCATTGAAGAGGATTCAGTTTGCCATTCCATTAATCTCATTGCTGCTTACTGGTGAAGAATAAAATGGAAAACTGCTTGTTTTGAGTCCCACCATCCCAAGGGGGCTGCTGAGAGTGTTTGAATTTCCTGCTGCACCCTTGGACTTCTCCCAGACCCTGACTTCTGGGTCTTAACTCTCTGATATGTAATTTCTCTCTTAGGGGGTTCTCAGATGTCCAAGTTGTCTAGAACCCCTGAGATGGGGACCATGTGAACAAACAGAGACTTCTCTTTTGCTTAGAGTAAAAACATATCAGAACCACATTTGTTTGGGAACAAACATTTTTTTGTGCCTGACTTTGAGCAGTTAGTGGCACACAGACACTGGTGCCTCGTCTCCCACTGCCGATGGTTCAGGGACAGGAAGCTCGCATGGCAGAGGATGGAGAATGTAAGTGCTGAGTGTGGCATTTGCAGCCCCAGTTGCCCTGAGTGATGGGCACAGTTTTGGCCCCGTTCACTGTATGGGCTTTCGGGAGGGCAGATGCACGCTGTGCTTGAAGTGGTTTTTCAACTCTCTGTCTCTTGTCCTAATATCCTAGGGCTTCCAGCAGAAATTCTCCTTCCACAGTAAAGAGATTGTGGCTATCAGCTGTTCCTGGTGCAAGCAGGCGGTAAGTTTGGGATGAAAGAACACGGAGTGGGCTCATGTTCTATCAAAATAGACATGTCATTGCTTGAGTTCTTGTCTATAAGTGGAAGGTTGTCCTGGTTTATGTATTGTTTCCCTTACATAGGATCATTGGAGGAAGAAAGACAGATGACAGCTGTAGGATTATAGTGTGGATGAGCTGGGAGAAGCTATAGAGATAGATTAACTCCTTCGTTTATACACGCTGAAGCTTGAGTTCAGACTGGGAAATTCTCCCCTGGTTCTAACCCTGGGTCTAGAATTGAGGACTTCTTGCTTCTAGGTGGTATTTTTTCCCCCCAAATGCTCTAGATTGTTGACAACTCATCCTATGGTGCAGGAAGTGGCAGTGTTAGGAAGAAAGTGACATGCAACATAATCTGTTTAACACAGGAGTCCAGGCATCTTCTGTTTTAATGCAGGTACCATTTTTATGGGGTTATGTTAGGATAAGAGTGGTCTTTTATCCTTTAAATTTGGTGATGGTTATAGTGCCTGTATGCTCACCAAAATATAATCTTCCTTATATTTGAACATATTTATTCATTAGAATCCAATAGTAATTTCTCTATTTACTTCTCCTCTTTTTTATGTTATCATTTTTTTTTTCATTTTTAACATCTCTGTCCGAACATGGTTCATTTTCTTGTTTGCCTATGTACCTATTCTTTCTTTAACCAGACACTGTATATTCTACCTCATGGGCTGGCAAACTATGACCTATAGGTCAACTCTGACTGCTGCCTGTTTTTGTAAATAAAGCTTTATTGGAACATAGCCATGCTCAAACACTTATGTATTGTCTGTGGCTGATTTGCATTTATGTATTGTCTGTAGCTATTTTAACACTACAATGGCAGAGTTGAAGAGCTGCAACAGAGACACTAGGGCTCTGTAAAACTAAAATATTTACCATCTGGTCCTTTTGTAGAAAAAGCTTGTGGACCTTTGTTCTCAGCTCCCAATTCACCTACTCTTTTAAATGACTATAAAATTGGGATATATAATCCCCTCATTGCACAGCCAACCTAAAAAGAAAGAAACTAGTTTTAGCTAGGTTAAGGGAGACTTCAGCCCTCTACACACATTAGATTTAGCTGTGAGGCCAGAGCAGATACATGTGGTTAAAACACATAAAATTGACATTTACGTGGGTCAAAACTTTTGCATTTTGGCACTTCCATAAAGTTCCACCTAATAATCTCTCTAGCATTATTTCCCTAGGTCCCCACAAGTCAAGAGAACCTGTTGTCCCTACACAAGGATGCGTTGGTCTGGAAAGCTCAGTGTTTGCTGTGTCACTATCCTGCCACATTTTTTATTCTTGGCATTTCCACCTCCTTCCAGTTAATTGTTACGCAAATAGTCTCCATGCTCCTGTCCAAGGATGTATTCACAAATATAAGGCCATCCTAGTCCTCGACTGAATCTATGCCATCAAGGCAATATCTGCACCTGGAGAAGAAGAAGCAGATTCAGGGCCCAGGTATCCCCAATAATATCTATGATTCTGGTTTCCCTGATGTGCTGAGACCCCACTTGTGGGACAGCATCAGTGGTGGCAGTGGGCTCCTCTGCTCCCCCATAGTAGCTACCAGGCTGTGGTCAGATGGTTAATCCAGGGTCAGTTAATTTAGACCTACTTTACAGTGAATGTGTGCACTTCAGTCTATAGTCTAGTTGAGTCACTGCAACGACATCTTTCACTTGACCTTTGTGATGGACCTTTGGTCAATGCCACATGTCTTTTGAGTTTCCTAGGGTCCCACATATAGAAGTCTAAAAATACAAAACATTTTAAGACAAATTACCATGGTGGTATAATTTACCGCTGCAGATAATCCCTTCTAGGATATCTGATGTCAAACAAACAAATAAATACCTTCTATGGGCTCTTTCTACTGCAGAAAGTGCTCATAGGTTTAGGGAGCTGGGTTTTCTGAATTCACATTCTGACTCTGTGAACACTTAAAAGTTGTGCAGTTTTGGACATTACCTCTTAGTCTGTCTATATTGGCTATTACTCATGTATAAATTGAGAGAGTTGACATAGGCAGTCTCTGAGATCTCTCCCATTTTAGAAATGCAGTGGCCATTTATTTTGTGGTTTCTTTGAATTTTTAAGAGAAAGTCACTTTTTTCCTGTTTTTTTTTTTAAAATTTTATTTTGAAAGAATTTTGTATTTCTAGAAAGTTGCAAAAATAGTACAGAATATGAATGTGTACCCTTCCACCTAGATTCCCCTACCTTTCTCTAATTTTGACAGCTTATGTGGCCATAGTACAATGTATAAAACCTAGATATTAGTGCTGGTATATTAGTATTAACTACACTACAGATTTTTAAGGCATTCGCCAGTTTTTTCTTTAACGCCCCTTTTCCATTCCAGGATCTAATATTCTTTTAGTTTTGTCTCCTCGGTGTCCTCCAAGGCTTGACGTCCCTCATTCTTTATCCTTCGTCACCTTGACACTCATGATGAGTCTGGACAGGTTCTCATGTAGCAGATCTCCCCGATTGGCTCTGCCTGATGTTTTCTCATGATTAGATTGAAATTACTTGTTTTAGGCAAGATACTCTAGAAGTGATGTGGCAGCCTCGTTACATACTCATCCCAGGGTACCTGATGTCGATGTTTTATTGCTGGTGACATTCACCTTGATCGCTTGATTAAGGTGGTATTTGCAGTGTCTTCATCATAAAGTTACTAGGTTCCCCTTTCCAATGGATAAGTATTTGGGGGAAATATTTTGAGATCACGCCGATATCATATTTCCCAAACTTTTGCCTACAGACTTTAGCATTCATTAGTGAATTTCTTTTTACAATTTATTCAACTTTTTTAATTTTTAAGATTAATAAACTTTATTTTTCAGAGCAGTTTTAGGTTCACAGCAAAATTCAATAGACAGTAGGGAGATTTACTGCCATCCTCTGTTTTTACATAATCACACATTCCCCCACTATCAATATCCCACAAGAAAATCACTTTTTAAAGAACATTTCTCTGGTATATCAAATTGTTTGCAGATCACAAATAACTGGTATTTGGGGAATTATTGTTTTATGAAATTGCATTTCATAGTTAAATAACTGACTTAGTAATTAGCCACTGGATCATGTCAGATCTTGAAGATACGCGAAAATAAAGACAAACCTCCCTCATGTGATGTAATTGGGGTGGCCATATTTGCCAGTTTTCCTGAGACAGTCCTAATTTATATCTTTTGTTCCAACATAATTATTAACAGTGCTCCCTTTCAACTTTTAAATTTCTTCCAGTTAAGATGATAAATTATGTGGTCACATTAAGTATAATCCAAGTAGAAACTGATGTTAAATCTTTAAAAATCACTATGATTAAATCTTTAAGGCTTGTAATTTTGGGTCATGTGGATTCCATGTTTATTAGAAAAGAAATATTACCACATATCATTATCAGTTTACTGCCACCCGGAAAATGATTGAAAATGTGATTGGCCTAAGGTCACTCAGTCTGTTGGGTATGACATTAAGCCCCAATGCGGACGTATTGTTATGATCATTAGTCTATATTTACTGCCTTTCTTTTAAAAACAAAAAGGACTTTAGACTAACCAATTGTAATAGGGACATTATATCTTTTAGTCCCTCGACTAACACAGAAGAAGCAATCTCTTTGTTCTTGGATTGACAATTATCTAGAAGAGACTTCTTGCTTCTTTCCTGGGTCCCCTAAAGCTTGGAAGGATTTGCATCCAGGGGTAGAGAATGGAGAGGTGGGTGGTAAGGCCCTGCCTTTCTGCTCATCTTCACTTCCCTTTAAACGTTATCCCAAGTCGACCAGTTATCCTAAGTCAACCAAGCCCGTGGCCAGTGCTAGTCAAGTGACAAAAGTATGCGCAAAGTTGAGATTAATTCTAATATCTTTAGATAAATGTCCTTTTAAAAGATTATAAAGTTTAGGCTGGCCTTGTTCTACAAGATTGATTTCTGGTTATCAATTCGTAAAGTAGAATGGATTGGAAATCTGGTTTCTGAGTTGCTAGGCTGGTTGGGCAGTGATAAGAAGTGTGTGTCTTCTGTGTGTGCGTGCATGCCTGTGTGTGTATGTGTGCCTGTGTATGTGCTTGCATGTGTGCGCATGAGTGTGTGCCTGTGTGCCTGTGTGTGCATATGCCTGAGTGTGTGTGCATGAGTGTGTGCTTGTGTGTATGCAAGTGCCTATGTGTGCCTGTGCCTGCGTGAGTGTGTGCTTGTGTGTGTACATGTGCGCATGTGCCTGTGTGTGTGCCTGCATGTGTGTGCCTGTGTGTGTGTCTGTGCCTGCATGAGTGTGTGCGTGTGTGTGCATGTGCTTGAGTGTACATGTATGTGTGCATGTGTGCCTGCGTGTGTGCATGTGTGCCTGCATGTGTGCGTGTGTGTGTATGTGCTTGAGTGTGCACGTGTGAGCGTATGCACAGGGACTTATTCCTTCTCACCACAGCATTGCCCTTGGCTCAGAATTGTTTATCGGCCTGTTTTTCTCTTCAGTTTCACAATAAGGTGACCTGCTTCATGCTGCATCACATCGAGGAACCCTGCTCCCTGGGGGCTCATGCGGCTGTCATTGTCCCACCCACCTGGATCATTAAGGTGAAGAAACCTCAGGTAACTGCTGGGACCCTGGTGTTGCTGGGACAGTGCAGAGGCCAAGTACCTGCTGCTTCTGGCTTTCCTCCCTCTGACCAGTCTCCGGGTTCCTCCGACCTCCGCTCTCCCGTCCCTGCGGTCCCACGCTTCCCTTGCCCGGTCCATCCCATCAGCCCATCACTTTACTGCGTTGGGCTCTCTCATGGAACCAGCCTCTTCTTCAAAAGAAATCAAAGTTCCGCAGTGGGAATGTTTTCTCCCCATTCCTGAGTTTCGGGTGTTCTCTTGGGGTTGCTCACCTGACCTCCTCAAGTACAGTGGAGGGTACAGCTGATTCCCGTACACCTCTCTTCTCGTCCAGCCTGGGCATGCCCAGGGAGTGAGTGTGAGGGCAGACTGTGCAGGCTCCCTCGTTTGGTTCAGAGTGCCACCACTTCCACCCTGCCTGGCAGACTGTGGGGCACGACCTTCCTTAATGTACAAGGCCAGCATAAAGAGCAACCTTCTCTCCTTCAGGCAAAGGAGGATTTGTGCTCTTAATACCTGGTCTCACACTGTATTCAATCCTCATCGTATTTTCTGTCCTAGAGGGTCTCTGCTACAAAGCCCTGGGACACCTCAATGGTTTCTCAACAAAGGCATAATCTTTAATAGAAAAATTTCTACCTTGTACTATACATCTTAGACAGTTAGCTCCAAGTTATGGGATGGCAGACTTTTGAACGCTACGAGATCATATCTTTTTTAGGAAGTGTTACTGAATGTAGTATCTTTGAAAGATATGACAGCCTTCCTCTATTTTTTACACGGTCTCCAAAATCATCATACAGTTGATTCTCATTGACTCAGTTTTATTTAAAAACTTGGATCAGGGACATTGTTTTGTTTTGAGTGTTTTATATAAAGTTAGGCTCAGTGGATGAGTCACATTTGGGAATAATCTTATAATTCATGGGAATCCTTGCGAAAATATTTTCCACAAGCAAGTACGGTATCTCTACATTAGAAAATGGGAATCTAGTCCTTTCATTTTGCATTTTAGGGCTGAATGCCAGGAGATGTTAATGAGTTGCCCAAGGCAAGAAGACATAGCAACTTGAAGTACCCGACCTGAAATTCAAGTGTATTGACTTCCAATTTAGTGTTATTTTAAAGTCTCTTAAACGTTTTTACTTCTTTGTGTGTTTCTTCCTCTAAAATTCAATCATCTCTCCATGAGCTTTATATTAAATATTCCGTTAAAATCAGCATGTTTTCATCAAAAATCTCAAAGGTATCAGGAAGGCGACTGGGCATGGCGATGTAATACATGATCCTTGCTTTGAATAACCATGTCGTAAGTCATTGTAAGGAAAGATCAGGGAGAACTTCATGGAGAAGGTGGGTTTTCGTCTGCTTCTTAAAGATGGCTGGGAATCAGATCAGTGAAGAAGAGTGGAAACAGTAGGCAAGAGGATGACATGAGCAAGGATACTGGGCCCAAAATTATATTCATGGAACTGAGACTAGCTTGACTGCAATGGGAAGGTTATGCAGGGGGTGTGTGAGAGAGGAGGATGAGGGTGCTTGGGCCTGGCTTGGGGAGAGTTTTTCATACATGCAAACTATCTTCTTAAGCCAAAGAGTGATAGAGCAAAATTTTTATTTTAGAAGGAAATAATTAGCAAGGATGTGTAGGATGATGATCCGTTGGTAAGGGGTTTTGAAGACTGGAAATAGACTAGTTAGAAAAATCAAAAGATGATACCACTTTGCAGGGGAATTTTAAGTTTACTTTTCTAAACTTTAAAAATCTCCTTGTAATGGAAATTTTAAGCAAGTGAACAGAGATTATAATGAATTTCTCTATAACCTTGAATTTTTCTGCCATTGTTATTTCATTTATCCCCTGACACATCATAATCTCCATTTCTTAATCATATCTTTTATTTTGAGATTCCCATGCCATTGTAAGAAGTAATACAGAGAGATCTCATGTCCCCTTTTCAGATTTTTCCCTCATGGTAATACCTTGTAGTATGGTAGCACAATATATCAAAACCAGATGTTGACATTGATTCCGCCAAGATACAGAGCAGTCTGTTACCATGAGTATACCTCATGCTATTTTTTCTTAGCCATGTCCATTTTTTTCCTGATATCCCTATCTGTTCTCTTCCTGGAAGTGGAAATCTTCCCTGTTCTTTTCATTGACCTAGAGTGATTTAAAGCAAATCTTAGCATATCAGTTAATCTGTTAATACATCATTTTGCTTCTCTAAGATATAACATTTTAGAAAGACAATCTTACCCATCAGAATGATTAATTTCTTAAAATATTTCCCAATTGTATATTTTTACAGTAACTTTTTTTTTCAAATCAGGATTCAAAGTCCACAACTGTCTTTTGTTGATATACTTCTTAAATGTCTCTTAATCTACTATAATCCTGTCTCTTATTTTTAATGCTATGTATTTATTGAATAAATTAGGTTACTTTACCTGTAGTTTTTTATATTTTTATTCTGACTGATTATATCCTCATTTGGTTTTAAAATTATTTTCCTTACTGCCCAGATTTTTTTTTTAATAAAATAATATTTAGATATATAGACACAGATTCGGGTTTTTATTTTATTTTATTTTTATTTATTTTGGCAAAAGAACTACATACATGGGCAATGGTGTATGTTTTTATGATGTCGCTTTCAAAGGAATATTCTATTGGATTGTTTAATTTTAGCAATGTTAAGATTGATCAGTGATCTCAAGAGCTATTATCCTAATCTGTGGATCACAAAGTTGTCCATCAGTCTTTTACCCATTGTTTTATCTAGTAAATATTATCACCTAAATCTATTATATCATTGGGATGCCAAAGAGTTATTTTCAAGTTTCTCTTTTTATTTTTCAGCTATGATTTTTCCAGAAATAAACATTTTTTTAATACCAGCAAATACATGGCAGATGCTTGAGTATTTGCTTTTATTTGCAAATTTTGAGAATAATAAATTGATACCTTAACAAGTTTTATTAGGTGGCTAAAAGTGGCAGTGCTGGTAGTGCTGGTTGTTTCGAGAGTACCATGAGAAATTATGAACGTACATCATCATGTGATGTATACGATGCTTGATGTGTTTCAATCACTGGCATCACTATTCTTTTTATATTCATGTGTTCCATCTTCGACGAGTTAGACAAAACCTCTTCCAGGTGGCTTCTGTCTGCATTTTTTAGGAGGCATGATATTTTTGATAGCATCTTTGGTTTTGATAAACATACCCTGTGCCTGGCTCATCTTGTGCATTTCCTGTCTACACCTGGAACCAGCCGTTTCTCTAAGGAGTCTTGGTTACTTTTAATGGGCAGTGGTATTTACAGTTCACAATCTGAGTGCTGTAGTCCAGATGTTTTTCATTATGCCCCTTTTTATTGTCTTCTATGTTTCAGGATATTGTAATAAAAGAATAAAGAGAGCTAACTTTTTTATGTTAGGAAATAATTTGAGTACTTGACATTCAGTATCTGATTTTATTATCACAGTACCCTATGAGGCAGGTATTCTGTTATTCCCACCGTAAGGCTTAGGAAATGAAGAACATAGAACTCAAATAATTATTTGGGTCCATATAGTTATTAAATAGTTTAAAGTGGCATTTGAACTCAGGAATTCTGATTCTGGAAACCAGGCTTTTAACGCCATTCTGCTCACTTACTATAGCAAGCCTTGCTCAATCCAATATCACAAACAACTTAAACTCATCTGTTTTAGCTTCTCAACTGCGAGTACCACATTCACAGGGTTTTCATGAGGACTAATGAGCTAAAAAAACAAAATAGGTAAAGTATGTAGAATAGCCCCTGGCTCATAAATGCTCATAAGTTAGCTCTTGTCATTTTCCTTCTTGTTGACTTTTAAGAGTACAGGGTATTGAGCAAAGCTGTCTATCAACAGATGAAAACAATGGATGGTCATGTAGGAGTCAGGACAGACGTTATTGATCCCTGAGCCCTTTGTATTACAATGAAAGAGGATGGAAGGAGGACGAGATTTCTAATAAGAATAGAAAGACAGAATAGAGGCCACAGCCTGCTGTCTATTCTGCTCCCAAGCGCACCTCTAGATACTACCGTAACTGTTGTATTTTACGTTGTGGTGGGATTGCACGTTTGCTAGCATGATGCCTATTCCACGGCAGAGAGTGAAGTCCATTCATTTGTTGAATTAAAGGATGGAAGAATACTGGGTGAGCATCCACACCCAGATAGTGGAAGGAGGAAGAGAATCCTGCACAGGCTATGACAGCACAGAGTTTCATTATTAAAAATGGGAAGAAAAATAGAGTAATCATCAATGTTAAATTCTGTAGACAGCAAAAAAATAACAAGGATTGAGAAAAGTCCTTGTGTTTGGGACCAGATCATTGATGAGAATCAAGATCGTAGTTTGTAGAGTGTGGAGTATGGATGAAAATCTATTAGCTATGATGTGGAAACAGTAAGATTAGAATTCATTGGGGACCTTGGAAAATGATAGAATTTGGAAGGTAGATAGAGAAAACAGATAAAATGTTTTCCCCACTT
This sequence comes from Macroglossus sobrinus, assembly GCA_004027375.1. Lineage (NCBI taxonomy): Eukaryota > Metazoa > Chordata > Mammalia > Chiroptera > Pteropodidae > Macroglossus > Macroglossus sobrinus. The sequence continues at coordinate 91,845 of PVKZ01003351.1, read as the reverse complement.
TCTGAATTTTTATATCTATCTATCTATCTATCTATCTATCTATCTATCTATCTATTTATCTTTATATATATATATAGATATAGCTATAGATATATAGATATATACACATGCATATGTGTTTTCCATACAGCTCTATATATTTCTATATTCTATGATGCTGCTTAAAAATATGCTAAAGAAGATAATCTTAATAGTGTTAAGGAGACATTTACTTAATTAACCACACTCAAAGATGCTGTTATATTCAGTGGGAGGTCCAAAGATGAACAGATAGTCATCTGATGTCCACAAAGGGCATACTCTCCAATGGGGAAAATAGACACAACAACCGAAATCATTGGGAAGCGCGTTTGTAGATTCGGGAAGGGCAGTTCAGCCACATAGTGGCCTTCAGATATCTGGGAAGATTTGCCTCTTTGATCAGTGTGCATCTTGTAGGAGAGATATTCAAAGGGTGGTGAGAAGGGGCCAGATGGGTTGGCTAAATCATCAGCAATGGTCAGTGAGAAGCCCACATGTCTAAGGCAGAGAATGCCCCTTAAGACGTAGAAACGCGAAGTGAGGTTGAGCATAGTTTCAGTCGTGGAGATCAGTGTAGGCCAGATGGGAAATACATCATTTGGGCTTGGTGTTGAAGAATGTGCAGGGTGTGTCATGGAGAAGAGGGATGAGGAAGGACAATGCCAGTTCCCAGGATGTATCGAGAGCAGTAGTAAGATGGAGCACTGTACAGTCAGCTTTGTTTGTGATGTTTGTATCTCAAGAAGTGACTCTTGAGTGGAGGAGGAAAGGAAATCCACTTGGAAGTAAAATGGTCAGGAAAAGTGGGTTGTAAAGAGGTGGAACTAAACCACATAGCATCCTTCTCTGTTAGACAATGGCTGGCTCTGAATGGATCATTACTGCAAAACCAGCTGTGGAATTGGGAGCTGTGTGAAACTCTGATGGTAAAGAGAATGAGGGCTGTCTGGATGATTTCTGAGTTTCACCACCAAATTATTTAGAGAGACCAAGAAGTAAAATATAATAGAAGGTAGATGACTTTAAGGATTTAAAAGAAAACCAAATTTTAAGATCAAGCCTAAATCTGTTGATATATTTGAAGTCAAAGTTATATTTAATGTTACAGATGTCAAGTAAAGGATGATATTTTGATTAGAGAAACAAGGTAAAGATGTAAAGATATTCAAATACTAGCATTAAGTGCTTGGGCTGAAGGAACAAGACCTGTGTTACATGGATATTTTGTGGTGTTGACTTGTAGAAGACTAGAGGTGTGTGTGTGTTTAATGAATGACATCATTCTACACATAATGCTCTAAAACTTACCTTTCCTAGTGAAAAAAAGAAATCTTGGAGAAAAGTTTATATTCATACATAAGATTTAACTCATTTTTAAATGACTGTATATAATTTATACTATGGAAATATTAGTTTATTTAGCCCACTCCCTACTGATGGATATTTACATTGTTTCTAGTGGTCTTCTTATAAAAGGGCCATGATCAACTCTTTCCTAGCCTCATGTAGCCTTTTTTTTTCATGCTAGTTCTTTCTTAGTTCTTATTATTAGATATCTAAAATGCAAGAGAGATGACATGTAATAGCAATGAACAACAATATTCCTCAAAATTGTCCAAGTTCTTTCTTTTGATCAGCTCTAACGGTTAAGTAATACTTACTGCGATTTAGCCAGATATGCCCAAGAAGCTGCCAAGACCCTGTCTGTAACTTTTGGAAAGAGTTTTCTTTATTCTTCTGCCTGCCTATCCTCAAAACAACCTTTGTCCCAGTGGTGCAGCTGGAGGAGGGCAGTGAGAACACTCTTCGACAAAGCCCGTGATTCTCTCTCCTTTTATCTGTCAGAGTTTTGTCCAGCATACGATAGCTGAAGGCTTCATTTGGGATGATGAAATGAGATATCTTCTCTTCAGATCTGTTATTATAACCAGTCCTTGCAATCCCATAACCTGGAAACATTTCTAAAGAGTAATACGAGGTAATTCGGTTTCATTCTCAGTGGAGTGATTCACCCGTACACATTTCTGAACAGCCCAGGAAGGAGTTATGCTATGATAAAGATTTCATTGATAAGATTATTTCTGTGGCAAGGTAAGACTGTCCTGATACCTGGTATAAGAAATCAAAAAAACCTTTTATCTTTTACTGGGATTTTAACAAAAGAGTCGGCACCCAGTGTACAAGGGGTGAATGCTGTTGGCATCAGAAGCGTGCAAACATCCACATGAGGGCTCAATGTTTCATTGACTTGATAGTGTTGAACTTGCTTGCCAAGTGTACCCTTTGTGTCACTGAATTAACTGCCCTTGACAACAGGGATGCTTTGTCTTAGAACACAGGACTGGTATTACAGGTTTCTTGAATATATCGCCAACAATTCTACACAATAACGTCCTGATAAAATTTTCACGTTCTTGAAAAGTATTGTATATTTAACACTCACAATAATACTGACCCAGGCAGGGTAAGGAATACTGTATTTAGCAAAGCTAGGTGTTTCGTCTTATCACACATGGCTGGACCACAACCCAAATCTGCCTTCACATCCATGGGTTCCTCGCTGAATCGTGCTGACTTCTAAAAGAAGCTGTATATTGAGACAGAGATACATATTTACACATCAACAGAAGGAAGCCTCAGGAATTGTGAGGTGTGCTGTGAAATTCCATACTGCTTATCTTTTGCTATTTGCCTATCCGTAGGGCTGTAAGCTTACTCAGAACTCAAATAGAAGCGTCCAGGTATTGTAAGTCAACCACTGCTTGAGCTTTGCCCCTGGTTCTGTGAGATGAAGAAGCCTCAGATGCATTTGGCACGGTGAGGCTCAGAAGCACTCGTATTTGCTACATCTGTGTTTTTAAAAAAGCTGTTTGTGTGTCTGTTCCCTTTTAGAATCGAGTTCCTTGCCTGCTCTGTTTTCAGACATCAAGCCTTATTTTGGTGTGTTTTTCTAACTCTCTGTTTCCCGAACGTGCCTGATAGTCAGACTCACTGGAAAAACTCTGATTTCTAGGATCAGGCAAGTTTAGGAGACACTCTTAGCCTGATCCATTAGACCTTTCTCTTGGAGTTTAATTATTGAATCCTGTCAAGAACCATAGTGCATTTCTGCAAGCACTTGGCATGCATCCTGCATTGCTCTTGGCAGTCGATAAACTAAAACAACAAAAAAGTTAGGAGACAGGCATTTCACTCTCTAAGGATCCTTCCCCAAATCAGGAAAGACTCAGTAAGTGTTATGAATTTTAATAATATTGATTCATTATTTCAACAATGATTTGAGTGCATACTATGTGCCAGGCATTTGTGCTAGGTGCTGGGGATATACAGCTGTGAACGAGGCAACTAACATTTATGGAAGTCCTTGTCATGGGATGGATATCAAGCTAACAGCTTCACATACTTTTTCTCGTTTAAACTTCACAACTCTTCCGTGAGGTAGGTATGATCACCTTCATTTTAAAATTAAGAAACTGTTATTTCAAAGGTTTGACTGACTTTGCCAGAGTCACAGGTCTAGGATACAGGAATTCACAGCCAGTCTGTGGGATGCCAAAGCTCAAGGTCATTACCCCATAGAGCTTCTGCTTTAGCATAGAATATATGTCTCTTCACTTCCCTCTTTCTACTTCAGATAGAGGTTCTCAACCCTGGCTACATGTTAGAACTGTCCAGGGAGCTTTTTAAAAAGTTATTTTGGCCCGGGTTTTACCCTCAAACAAATTAAATAAGAATATTTGATGGGGCCTGGGTATCAGCATTTTTTAAAAGCTCTCTGGGTAAGGCTAATGTGCACTGATGGCTGAGAACCATTCCGCATCATTAATTGACCTCAGATAGATACTGCCTCTGCCAGCCTAATAGTTTCTAGCATTCTTCATGGATCATTGGCTCATTAAATGTTTAAAGACTCCAAATTATTTTTTTCCCTTTTAAACCAACTGAAAGTCATGAAAATATAGCAAATACTTTAATAATGCAGAAGTTGCCCCAAAGAGGGACATGATAATAGGTCCACGTAAAGAAGAATTTGGAAACTTGGGGGACCCCTTTGCGGGGGTAGCGTAGTCTAGAATGAGAGATGAAAAATAAGCTGGAGTCTAGGACACCTGTGAGCTTCTGGGACTCTCTTTCTTGGTGGGACTCAGAGAACCCGAGACTCTCTTAACGTGACGAGGGAAGAACACCTTGAGACAGATGGTGGTTCAGGAAAGTGTCCTTCATCGTTCACGGGCACAGGCCATAAGTTGACTTCATTTTTTTGAGGTCCAAATGAAAGTAAAATAAAAATTAAGTAGTTTTAATCTTGCTAGCTTGGATGTATTAATGTAGGTACTCTAGACTAAGGGTTACTTTGAATGCTCTAAGAAAAAAATACCTTAAATAGTAGAAGAATAGATATCTAAGTTTTGTCAAGCTGTTTGAAAACCCTTAACTGCTCAACCGATGCATGTGTATGTACTTCTCGAAACTTTTAAGTTAAGAGTTCTGCATTGCAAGCTTTCACCACTTTGGTAAACATGTGTGATGTGGCAGTCATATCTTGCCTTTGTGAAGAGGGCAATCTAATTAGTTATTTACTCTCCGCTAATTCAATCTGGTTTTGCTTGTCTTTAGTAAATGCTCTGTGACTGTCCCCCTGAGGGAGGTTCTTCTCAAAGCATCTGTATCGAATATTAAGAGTAAATGGTTAGTGTGAAGTAATCACAAAGTGACAGTTCATACGATCCCCAGAGAGAAAGAGACAGGGAAAGTAAATTTGGAGTCATTATGCTTCAACAAGTTAGAGGCACTTGGGTGAGAAGGAAAAATCAAGGCTACCAGGGGAGGGAAGACTTTTTAAACCAAGGGGTCTTCAGAAATGGGGGAAGAAAAGAGAGAGAATGACTTCTACTCTACTATTATGAGTAACTGAAGGTCGAGTCTTATCTCCGCATTTTAAAACTCAACCATCAATGCTGGGAGGATAGTTGGATCATAAAGTTCCATTGAGTCATTTTATGACCATTACTTAAAACAGTCATTACCAAAAAAAAAAAATAAATAAAAAAGTAAACAATGGAAAAGAAAAAAAAAGAAAAACATGAAAAATGGCCTCCTTTTTTACATTTCCACATAGGTGATCTCCATACCAGGAGATGAACTTGAACTTGGTTGGGCGGGAGACGGACCTGGTTGGGCGGGAGACTGGAGCCCCTCAGAGAATTTGGGATTCTTCCATTTTTACTGGGAGGGTTGGCAGGTATAACATGTGTTGTTATGTGAGTCCATGAGAGCCTCCAGGGTTCTACCTCCCTGCCTCTCCGTGTGGTGGGGAGTCGGTCGCTCGCTCTGAAGCACCCGACTGGTTTCTGTCTGTGGCTTACCCATGAACCGTGGCTTGGAAGTGTCAAAGCATGAGAAGCATGCGGTCGAACAGCATGTCCTGCCATCACCTTCTACATGGTTCTGCATGGGAAAGCTCGGGGGAACTGTCTGCCCACCGGGCTCAGATGTCACTTTCTTCCCCACAGAACTCTCTTAAGGCGTCCAATCGGAAGAAGAAGAGAACAAGCTTTAAAAGGAAAGCCAGTAAAAGAGGATCTGAAGTGAGTGTTTTGATGAAATACATCCTTCTTTTCGTAGCCTCCTCTGCCTGACATGGTCCAGCTCAAACGCACTGCTTTGATATACCTCCCACCACTGTTGTCTCCTTTACTGTAATCTAACCACACTGGAATCTATCGATCTATCTACCTCTATCTATCTTATCTATCTATCTATCTATCTATCTATCTATCTATCTATCTATCTATCTATCTATCTATATTTTGTTTGTCTGTTTGTTTGTTTTTCAATGTAACCCCCTTCCAATTCGCAGAGAATTTGCCCTCGTCTGTGGCATATTATCCCAAAGATGATGAAGATGAAGAATAAGAGCTAACATATCTAGAATGCTTAGAGTATACAGAATAAAACCAAAAGCATGGCTTAATTGTTAGGGGCAAATGATAGCTTGAGATACTTCTAATCTTTATACAGAGTGTCCTGTTAAGTAAGAGTAAGCCCAGTGCAACAAGTTGTATCTTTCATTTTTATTTTTTGCAAGGGTGGGGGGTGGTGCTAGTCGCTTCTCACTTCCATGGCGTTGGGGTTGCCTTCCAAGTCATGGATGTACGTCTCAACAGTGCCGCTCTCTTCCTTCAGCAGGAAAACAAAGGCCGTCCCTTTGTGATAAAACCGGTCTCTTCTCCTCTCATGAAACCCTTGCTTGTGTTTGTGAACCCCAAGAGTGGTGGCAACCAGGTGAGTCATCTTTCATGAGTTTAACCTGGAAGCTGCAATGCTTTCTCAAAAACACAGGATCCCAGTATCCGTTAAAATAGCGCCACCTAGGACCCGAAGCAGTAGAAGACAACCAGCTTCTGACGGGCAAGGTCATTGGCAGCTTTGTACATTACAGGGCTGGGCGAAGCCTGGAGGTTGTATGATTTGTCCCTCCACTTCCATAGGTGACTATGGCAGAGGCATGCAGAGACCTGACTGCCAACACGTTCCTTCCTGATTCTCAAGAAAGGTCATTCCACTATCTCTCTTAGTTAATACGTTTCAGGGTTTCTTAACTCTTAGAGTTAGGAAGCCCTTTATGAACTTATTTGTATGTCTTCCTGTTGTAATTTACACCTGATGACTTTTGTTACAATCCTCAGAGGAAAGAGAGGACAAGGATTCATCATCCGTGATAATGACCAACAAGCACCACCAATGCTATCAAAATGATCAAAAAACAGGTTTTGTTTGTTCCTCGCTCAAATCCAATGATATGATTCATATTAACTTCATTTGAGAATAAAGAAATAGCCTTAGAAAACTTAAGATTAGTGACATACCTAAAGTACCACCGCTTTTTGTAAGACAAAGAGATGGAATCCAGGTTTTTATCTTTTCATCAAATTCCCCTTCCCATTCTCTGAGCCTTCTTATCAATGCTCTTCTGTGGGTTTTGGTTTTCTCTTATTTTCATGTGAGACTGGATGATAAAACATTTTCTGTGTACACTTTGAGACAACATTCCTTGACGTGTCACACTACATAACTTAAAGATTTGAAACTGTTTAGTCCCCCCATAGAAAGAGGGGAGTTGTGTAATTAGAATTGACCCAGTAGTCCAAGATGATGTTCTTATTACTACAGATAATGGGTCTTTTCCAGAATGCATTGATTATAGTAAAACTTCTTTTATGGGAACTTATAACAAAGAAAATATTATTTCTCCTTTCTTTCTTTTTTTTTTCCTTCAAAATTCTTGATAATTTGCTGTTATAAATTTCTATTAACATTGTAGAGAACGGGATAAAGAAATGTGTTATAAGGAAAGAAATCATCTATTTTCAGCCTTTCACTTTTTTGAGTTGCTGAATGATCTTCACATGGTGATGGTGGGGACCCTAAACCTACAGAGGTGCCTCTCAGGAGCAACATGCAGTTTGCCCTGAACCATACCCCGCCCCCCAGCTCTGGTCTCCCGAAGCCTGACGAGGGATGGGCTGTGGTTGGGGACCATGGAAGGGAGCAAAGCTAATGTAATTGATTCCATGATTTTGACCACCTGAGCACCGCGTGCTAATTAATGCCAAAGATATTTTATTATGACAGCCATTATATAAAGTCATTATAAGCTTCTTTTGCCCAGGACATGGAGAAGCTTGTAGGTGATTCCTACCTTTGAGGAGCAGACGGTTCAGTAAAGATACAGCCTGTTCCTGTTCTAATCTCTATATAAATTATTAATGATAGGGACTTCAAGGATGATCTAATGTTGCTTTCCATTTCACTAAATAGAAAACAGCAATAGAAACTTAAGTGGATTTTCTAAAGACATCTTGTTTGTTAATGACACAAAAGGGGCAAATGGGAAAAATAATTTCAAACAGCATTAACTCTATGTGAGCTTTAAATTGAGTGGATCAGACCACAAGGGCTACTGAATGTCAGAGGCCAGCAGTGACTTGGGAGTGATAGGAAATGGTGCCATGGAAATAGCTGAGATAGAAGATGGATTCTACCTGGTCATGCAGAGGAGAGAAGGCTGGGGTAATGCCCCTTTCCTTCCCTCTACTGTGGCAAATTCCTGCTTATCCTTGAAGGCTCAATAGCACCTTTCCGAGCCATTTCTCAAAATTAATCGCCCTGAGCCCTGTGCTCCCATAGCCCTCGGTACTAGGTGGGGTGCAGCACAAGCGCTCTGTGGATGTCTGTGTTGCTGAGATCCAGGCTCTGTCATACCCAGGGCGGCACCTTTGAACTTCTGATTTCCAGTTCATGGCATATAGTAGTAAACAAATAATTGTATAATTAATAATACTAATAGAAGAATGACTGTCTTGGTGAAAACGATTCATTGTGAGGACAGTGGTGAGTAGAGCATTCATATTCAGTTGTTAGAAATGCGATTCGGTAAAGATTGGAACAAACTGAGACCAGTGTCTTAAAACATGGCTGAGGATTTTGGATTTGGATGATGGAAACTAGTTTTTTGCTGTTTTAAGTTTTTTTTGTTGTTGTTGTTGTTTAAAAAGTATTGTATATTTTGAACAAAGGAGTAATATGACATAAGCATCTTTAGGAAAAATTAATTTGGCATGCTGAGAATATATGTAAGTGAGGAGGCTGTTTGTATAAACTTCAGCATAAATTGGATGGATGGGTAGGTCAATGGATAGACAGATTGAGCAGATGGATGAGTGGGTGGGTGGATGGTTCATGGATGAATGCGTGGATGGTGACTGGGTCAGTGGACAAATGGACTAAACGGATGGACGTGTGGACGGATGGACAAATGGATGGATGAATGAATGGAATATACAAAGGGAAGTAAAGCATTAAGATTTTACAACAGATTACCTAGACTGTGGCTTTGTTATTCATGAGTTTTCAGAAATGGGAAGGATGATTTGGGGAAAGAGGTTGAGGTGTGTTAGAGGAATCTGAGATCACAGTGAGATGTTCAAATACAAAAAATACCCAGTTATTGGAGACAAAAGACTTAATGACTTTGCTGTCATTTTATGCATTTTGGCTGGTGAATGCGTTGCCCTAATGATGTCACATCCAGCGCATCTAAGATTCTCAGAAGTATGGCTAACCAAATAAAAATGAATATCACATAACTGAATTTCTTTATACTTCCTCTATAAAGTAGAATTCTTTACTAAGCCTAATAAATTCAAAGAACATCATTCTTCGTGCAATGTTGAGAAAAATGTAAAGAAACCCAAACAGTTACATACATACGATTAGAATCATTCAAACTGACCTCCAGCTGCTTAGTATATTGGTGTCCCCATCTTCGGTCTTAGGAAGGAAGGCACAGCTTGATCCCCCAATTGTAGTAGGCAGGGAAGAGTCATAATCTGAGATGGCCTCACTCATGCTGGGACGAGCCTTTTCCCAAACCGCGTCTGTAATGTGCCCTTAACACTGCAGGTGAGGACAGATTCCGCCGTGGAAGTGGGAGGCAGAGGGTGAATTAAGTCTTCCCCACTGGGCAAATGGAATCACAGGAAGGGAATTTCTCATTCCTCAGCTCCCTGGAATCCCGTTCCCTCCACACTTTTGCCCCACACCCTTTTTCTGTCTCTAACCCAAACAAGCCATAGTTGAGACACAGTGAGGAAGGCAAAGAGAGGCTAGTCGTGAAAACGAGGCAAGTGAATTCCTAGAAGGGGAAATTGGGAGGATGTATCCCTTCTCCTCTGAAGTTTCTCTTTCTGGAGTTTTCTGTGCTCAAAGCTTACCCAGTGTGGAGCTCTGTTTCGAGAAGGGAGACCATTCACTTTTACCTGCCCGATAGGCAAGTTGAGACTGGTTAACATGACCCACACACCATGGCGGTCTCAGTCATGAGAACCTTTGAAATACGCATCATAATTCTTCATTCAGAAATTTTCAGTATCAAGAAAATTCAGGAAACTTCAGTCCAAAATTATTGTTCTCTTCCAGGTAGATTCTGTTTGAACATGTGACTCTTACTCCCTTCCAGTTGGTCCAGTGGTTGTCAAATTTTTGTGTAAATAAAAAACTCTAAGACGCTTATTAAAATCTCCCTCTCGCAGAAAATCTAATACGGTGGGTGAGGCCCAGGAATGTCAACATTTAGCGGGCATCTCAGGAGATTATGATGTGGGTGGTTTGTGGAACACTCACAGAAACATCCTCAGAGTCATTTTGGGCTCTCTGAGGATACCTGGGGCTTGTGTGGGGGACACAGTAGGTGAGAACTTGAGATAGATATTCATTGATTTTTTGTTTTCTTTTTGCAAGGGGGAGAAGGGAAGAGTCAGAGAATAGCATCTTGGCTTGCTTTTATATCTTTAAGACTGCTCATCTCTTAGCTTTGAGCAGTGGTTCTCAACCCTCAGAAGAATAACCTGAGCAGCTTTTAAAACTTGGTGATGTCTTCCTCACCCCATACTAATTCAACAGACCCTGGGAGGGTAGGACCCCTTAACTGGTATAAGTGCCCCAGTTTATTTATTTGTGTAGATCGTGTTGAAAACTATGGACTTGCTTCTCAAGCGTTAACAAGCATATGAACTGCTTGGGGATCATGTTAAAATGCAGATTCTGACTCAGGAGTCAGGGAGTGGCCCTGAAATTCTGCTTTTCTAACAAGCCCACAGGTGGCGCTGTTGCTGCTTCGCTCTGCCGTTCGTGAAAAACCACTTTGTTGTTATATCCTAATTCTTGTCTTTTAATTGACTTATTCTGCTCATCTGCCTCTAGACATAAAAATCTCTTCTCTTTTATGTCCTTGAAACTTAGGCTTTAAATTAAAAAAAAAAAAAAGAACAAAAACCTTATAGAGGCGTCTGTTCTTTAAATAATTAGACTATATCGCCATCTGCTGGCAAGTAAAATACCTGTAGCTTCTTTTCTTCCTACAGTACTTTGTGCATGGAAAATTTCCAGCACTTTGCGGGAATATATTGAGATGAACAGATATAGGAACTGCGTCTATGTCCTTTAAAATAATCCCTTCTTTAAAACAAATACTTTACTGTAATCGTATCTGTTTTCCTAACACTTAAGATTGAGATGATACCGGGTGCTCTGCAGAACTTTAGAACTGTTGTTATTACCAGGATCTGAATTCTTTGAGGGAGCAACCATTGGTATCAGGGGCCATAATATCAAGTTTGAGTGTTTCCTCCTGGGGAGAAGAGTTTGTACAGGGAACATAAAGCTTACTCCCGCATGATTCCTTCCTCTGTACGGAATCCTGAGGGCTCCAGAAATAAGCCCTGTCTCTTCCACGTATCTCTGCTTTAACTTCAAAACGTATGGTTTTTCTTAGATGTCTCGAACTCATTAGCATCTTTCTACCTGAGTCTTACGGACCCTTCTGATATCTCCTAGTGGTTCCTGCTTTCACACTGTCTCTCCTTCACCCTCCCTCTTGAACTTTATCTAACGTAAATGACAAGTTCAGGGTTAAGCAGGTATTCTGACCACCAGAGTGAGTCTAGCTAGCTGGTCCTGAGAGTCGGGGTGTCCAGGTGCTGCCACCTCTCTGTTCAATGGGAAATCCCAGAACTGAGGTGTGGCACAAGTTGGACACACCTGGATTGGCGCCCCCAGGGACCTTATCGGTAGGTGATAGGCAGAGGGGGTATTCAGTCTGTGGTCAGGCTCATGTTCTGTGGGACCCGATCAAGGTCACGTCGCCATCAGCAGACAGGCTTCCCCAGACCGGGGCTGCCTTAGTTGGGGGCAAGTCAACCAAAGTGGGGAGAAGGAGGAGACAAAAAGTGTCAATAACTTCAAATATTTGAGTTCTCAAACTGTTTCTAAATACTTGGACAAATGACCTCATTTTCTGCAGTGCTCAATCTGGGAATAAATCAAGAATCACTATGTTAGGATGAAATTTTAGTCTCATACAGCTTAATAGGCTGGAAAGAGGGCAGAATGATGATGGCATGTGTCACATTTCAATCTCGAGATCTTCTTGTCAAGCCAGCCTCACAGGTGGAATGAAAAACAACCAAACAATGAATCTGTGGCGTGTCCCTTTCCCAAGTCACAAAATTGGTGGGCATGTAGGAGTGGCTGTCTTCATCTGCTCAGGCTGCTGTAACAGAATACCATAGACTGGGTGGCTGATAAACAATAGAAATTTATTTTTCACAGATCTGGTGTCTAGAAGTCCAAGATCAAGGCACCAGCCATTGATCTGGTGTCTGGTGAGAACTCACTTCCTGGTTCATAGACAGCTGTCTTCTCACTGTGTCCTCACATGGCAGCAGAGGGAGAGAGCTTTCTGGGGTCTCTTCTGCAAGGGTGCTAATCCCATTCATGAGGGCTCCACCCTCATGGCCTAAGCACCTCCCCAAGACCCCCTTCCTAACACCATCATATTGAGAGGTAGGATTTCTTCATCTGAATTTCAGAGGGATACAAACCTTCTGTCTGTAACAGTGGCTAAGACCCTCCACTAAACCATTTAGCCCATTTGCTAGCTGTAGGACCTGGATGTCTAGCTCCTCAATCTGTAGCTAGGCTAGTACATCAAATGCAAGTCTGACTCCCCTAATTAAAACATTTCGGCGATTGTTTTCTGTAAAATAAAGCCCAAGCTCCTATCATGTATGACTTCATCTACAGCTTGGGCTGTGTCATCTCCCATCACTCCTGCCTCATGGTTTGAAGACTGGACAGGATGTGGTTCTTCTGGGACCTGTCTTGCCATGTCTTGTGCCTTTACTCTAAAACTTCTTCCTCTACTTATCCTTCCAGACAAAGTCCAAGTATATGTAGGAAGCCTCCATCTAATCCCCAAACTTGGGCTTAGAGTATGTCTAGTTACTCGGATTTCTCAGTACGCCTCTCTAACATAGCATTTACCATCTTTAATCAACTAATTTATTGCATTGCTCTCCTTCTGAGCTCTTGAGTGTGCCCACGGGCACAGAGTCAGAGCCCAATACATGTGTATTAAGTAAATTAGGTATACCTTCAGTGTCGTTTGGGGATGGTTTGAAATAATCACTTGGTAACCTCTTCCTCCCACCACCTTTTATTGTCCTTGGGCATTTCCTGTTGTCTGGGCAGTTCTTTCCAGGCTCTAGATAATAATTATGTGATAATACCTCTGTGACAAGGCTCCCCGAGTAACACATCCACATGTACTGTTCGAGCTAACCCATCCTTCATTGATTCTCTGTATCTACAAATCATTATATTTCATTTTCTGAATAATGCATAGAACGTCCCCTTGAGAGTAGCATTATCTCTGTGTTGTCCATCTCTCTGTGCCTAGAATATAGTGGGTGGGTGGATGAATCCTATTTATTTCTCTCTAGAACGATCTACTTATTTTCTAGGAGGTAGTCTTCTCCCCACCCATCCTGTTCCCTAGCATCTGGAAAGAACAGTTTTATCACCCCGGAGGAATACCCATTCTCACAATATCTTAAAAAGTTCTGTGGTCCATGAGGCATTACATCTACAACGGTTTATATGAGAACCCCCTCCAGAGTGTATTGGAATCGACGTGTAAGCCATACTTTTGTTTAGAGAAAGCTAGACCCTTGCACAAAAGTTGCAGCTTTTGCATGTGGCCTATGGCACGTGATAACTATGAGCGTGCTGGAGACTTGTTTGTGAATGACAGTTTTGTAAATGACTACGTATATTTAGTACTTCTAGTGAGAAAAAATTAAATTACTCTTTTCCTGGTGAATTAGTTTTTGTCACACTATTCAGTTCTATAGAATAAATTACCTTTATTAAAGCCCTACACTAGCTTATCCTAGAGATAACGGAGAATGAACAGAACTGACTTAAATGTGTGTAATAGCTTTTTGCTCCGCCCACCAGGAGTGATTGAAAACAATGCACTCTGTTCATATAGAAACTTATCATTTTTGCTAATGAATATATTTTAGAAAGATTATTTATTTTAAAAAATTTATTTATTTATTTATTTATTTTACGGTGACATTGGTTAACAAAATCCAATAAGTTACAGCTCTACACTTTAACAGTAAGACATATAGATTTTTACACTGTGTTCACCTCCCATAGTTAGATTTCTTTCTGTCACCACATATTGAACCTCCTTTACCCCATCTACTTCCCCCCTGCCCCCTCCCCTCTGGTAACCACTAGTCTATAGTCCATGTCCATGAGTCTCTGTTTGTCCCATTCAGTTGTTGCTTTTAGGTTTATACCCCACATATAAGTGATATTATGTAATTTTCCACTTTTTCTATTCAGCTTATTTCACTTAGCATGATTATTTCGAGGTCCATCCATGTTGTTGCAAATGGCAGTATTTCATCTCTTCTTATAGCTGAGTAATATTCCATTGTATATATGTACCACGCCTTTTTTATCCATTCAGAAAGATTACTTTTGGGAGAAGTAATTATCTTATTCCTGAATGTAATGTACAGCTATACGAATTATACCTGCACAGCCCGAGAGGACATTATTCCAATCGGCTGCAATGTAAATGACGCCTCCTAGAGGTGTGCAGTGCAAAACTTGCCAGCCTTAATACCCCTTTCTCAAAAAGATACACGGAGACAATCAGGTGTTTCAAGTAACGCAAATTGAAAATGAGCAAAAACAAAAGATGTGGTTACTTGCACCTTCTAGAGAAATTTTAGATTAAGAAAATAACTTCTAAATGTTTTATATATATTTTTTTAGGCAAGGCAACCAACCCTTGGTTGACCTCACAGATTACAAGTATCTTGTCAGTTTACAATCTTTTATTTTTATTTTTATTTATTTTTTGTTTTTACGCCTACAGCACCTGGTCTTCTTAGGTGGTCTCCCATCCAAGTACTAACTAGGCCCGACCCTGCTTAGCTTTGTATTTTTGCTTTTTGAAAGGTGTTGAATAGCTAGTGTTGTATGCATAACAGGAGAAGCTGAACTTGAAATGTACACTCAGCCATAGCCAAAGGTGGAGAGGAATGATTCATGTCAACAATTCATATCACGCGAGGAATCTAAAGCTGAAAAATTAATTTTCTAGCAAGTCTGTTGGAGATGTTTTATAAATTGGTTTGTCACTAAAATGACTTTTAAACATAAAAGATGACTCGAGGTCATCCTTGACTGACTTGATACCAAGGCCCAGTGTGGAAAGACAATGATCCAGTATTTAGTTAGCTTTATGGATCTAAATCTATGTCTGAATTTTATAGGAAGCAAATTGTGTCGTTTGGTGAAACCGAAGGATTAGTTGTAATAATTAAGGATAGAATGTTATTCCTAAATTTATAGCAAGCACACGACAGAGCAGAACTCTTAAATTATAGGTTTGGATGAAAAGTGGAACAAAAGACCTGAATTGGCCTCTGTAACAACTGGCATAACAATGTGATAATTATAAACTACACTTGAGCCCTCACGCCCTCAAGTGTAATTTAATGAACAGATTAACGAGGAGCAAAAAAGAAAAAGACTAACATTTACAAAGACCTATTTTGTGCCATATACTATGCTAGATCCTAACTACTATTGACTCATTTAATTCTCATAATCACTCTGAAAAGTACACATTGCTCTCTTATATTAGTTGCTGAATTTCTGCAAGATTATAAGTGCTAACTGTCACCCAGTGTTCCAAGTTATTTTTGAATCAAATATCATGCTATTTGTACTACTAGGATGACTCTCGAATATAGCATAGCATAGTAGGTATACAAAATTAGAAATATTGTAAGAAAGATCAATCATGATATCTAATAAAGGAACTATAATTATAAGCAACAAACACTGCCCAACTGATCAAATATTATTTGCTATGGTCCACAATGAGGTAAAATGAGGCCCTACTCATTTTAAAAAGCTTTTTAGATGCTCCTTAACAAAAAGATCCCTCTTTCATTTATTCTTTGCTTGTCACTTTAAAAAATGACCTTCAGAACTCTATTTGCCATGAGGATCATCTCTATAAATGTCGCGTTTACTTAAAAGACTCCCAAAATGTTCACGTGAGAAAGAAATGTTTGTCTCAGACAAACATATACAGACATGGAAATTGAAAAATGTCAGCGTAAGATTCAATACCACTAATTAGAGAAGTTATATGTGTGTATATTATAAATAATGGGAGCCTGTGACACTTTTGCTTCAGTTAATAATTTATTTCAATAAAGTTGTACTTAGTTAATACTGCCCATATTTCATATTACGCAAAGCAGTAGTAATCTGTGCAGTAAATTAAAAATTAATGTTAAGTTAGGTAGGCTGACTAATAAGTTCCCTACATGGATTTTCATATATTAAGTAATGATGGCAAAACTGATAGATAATATTCATTAAGCACCTATTGCATGTCAATTACTGTGATGTACTCCTAAAACATCATTGCATTTAATTCTTGCAAGAAGTCTGCACACTAGGATTCTTGCCTCATGTTAAAAAGAGAGGAGGTGAGCCTAACATAAGGAAGGAATGGATTATATAAAAGTTTAATCCGGGCATTCAATCTATATATATCGGCAACCAAAGAGCATGATTTTAACTGTTTCTTTATGCTGTTTAGAATTTAATATTATTTTAGATAACATGATTTATTTATATTTTTTTAAATAAACAGCTAATATTTGGAGATTTCTTCCCATTGTCATTCTTTCTCCCTTACAGGGAACCAAAGTCCTGCAGATGTTCATGTGGTACCTGAATCCACGGCAAGTCTTTGATCTTTCTCAGGAAGGGCCAAAAGATGCGTAAGTCTGGAAATACCCTCCGTGGTCCATACCATCATAGGCAAGTGGGAAGGACGTCCTGCTTTGGTGTCAAGATGCATTATTTGGTTACCTTGTGAAAAATTTTCTTACCCCCTCTCATCTACTTTCTCATCTGTACCATCCTCTTTTGAAACTTCATCTGGTGTCTTCCCTCCTAGTCTTTATTGGGTTAACTCCCTTCAAAACACATCTTCTCAGTTGTTAACTCAGTCGAATCTTTCTTGCGTGTTTGCTGCTTGTGTACATGCAATTGTGGGTTAGGAGAAAGCCTGCGAATTGAGAAAGGATCCACCAATTTTCTGTTTATGCAGATACAACGTTGAGACCTCCGTTAATAGGAATGTGTCTTTGTGGAGAGCGGCCATATTTGTTTACGAATATGTTCTTATGTTTGAATCAGAGGGTGTGTGTGTGTGTGTGTGTGTGTGTATTTGTGTCCACTTGAGAGATTGATTAATTATTTTACCTATGGACTTCACATCAAGGTGGGAGAGACATTTTAATTCCTGCTCAATCTCTATTCTGAGCTGCTCAGAAATTTTATGCTTTGTTTTTTGTTAGAATTGTAGAAAATAAAGTCTAGATGGAGGTGACACGTGTCTAACTTCTTCCCTTGGTGGAGAGAGGAGCACGTGGTGGGAAAGGACAGAGACATCGTTACTGCTTTCTGACTCCCTTTCAAAAACCCATCTATTAAGATAGTTTGGATATTACCTGATAATATCCAAAATTAGAACTTAAGGGATACTAATTATGTTTAACAAGTAATAATGTCAGAGGCAAAGAAACATCAGCTTGGATAATTTCTAGAGAAATGATATTCTTGTATGTAATGGATAGATTATATATATACATATATATATATATATACACATATATGTATATATATATATATTTAAGCATGCATGAGAACATTAAATATAAATTTCTGCTAATGTTCTCCTAATCTATAAACTTCTTCCCCACTAGAGTTTGCTGTAAGACTTCCATATTTTTTTTCTGCATTTGGGTGCACTAAGGCAAATCTGGTACCCTGATTTTTTCCCTTTTAGATGCTTAATTTTCTCAAGGTTTTATCACTTTAGTTAAACTTTAGGTAGATACTTCATAGATCAGCAAGAGAACATCACAGGACAGGAAATATTTTTAGGAAAAATATTTTTTGATTTAAATAGATGACATTTTCTAGAACAAATCCATTAACAGCTTCATTTAGGCAAACAACTTCGCTTAAGCAAACATTTTTACAGGAGTGGTATCACTGCATTTTCTTAAGAGCCACCATGAAAAATAAAATAATTTTAGCAGGCAAATTCAAAATAAAGGAAAACCAGTAAAACTTTCCTCTTTGGGCTGAGGTGTATAATGGGGGTTTGACTGTTGAGGCGAGAGGTAGATGGAATTATGGATGTGGCAATGGATTATCTTCCCCTTGTTTTTCTGAAAAAGGTTTTTTAGGATGAAGAATGGGAAGTTGAGGTTTGAAAAATAAATAGATCCAGGAAAAGCTAATACAATATAAGGAGGAAACATATAAGGCCAATTTATTGTCAATTAATGATGATTTTCTTTGAGAAAGGAGGAAGGAGAATGATGGGAAAAGAAAAAGAAGAAAGCCAAAACTAATGAGGAAAATAATATGAGTTGACACATTAATAGGAATTAAGGGAAATAAAACTCTAGGACGTCCTAAAATCCCATTCCAGTTAAAAACGATGTTTGCTGCCAGCCTCTGGTCCAATTGTTGGCATCAGCCCTCACGTGACTGCTTGGTAACTGGTTTTGATGTTATGATATCCTCATGATTATACATTTTCTCCAGGGGATACCCTCCCCCCTATTTTCTCCATGTGTTTTTTCTTTGCCATGGCCAGTGATGTGCTCCTTTGTTAACTTTTTCTTCTGTTTCCTCTACAGGCTTGAGTTGTATAGGAAAGTACCAAACCTGCGGATTCTGGCCTGTGGTGGCGATGGAACGGTAGGTCCTTGAAATAGAATCCGACTCTCTCCCTGATTTCTTCCATCTTTCTTTTGTTCTTCTTATTCTTTCCATTTATTCGTCCTCTTTATTCTTTCCCACCTCACTCTCTTTCCAATCCTCTAAAGCGGGGGTCCCCAACCCCTCGGCCATGGACTGGGACTGGATCCGTGGCCTGTTGGGAATTGGGCTGCACAGCAGGAGGTGAGCAGTGGGTACCTGAGTGAAGCTTCATCTGTATTTGCAGCTGCTCCCCAGCACTAGCATCACTGTCTCGCCTCTACCCCAGGCCATCAGGCATTAGATTCTCATAGGAGCACCGGTCCCTGGTGCCACAAAGGTTGGGGACCGCCCGCTGCCTTAAAGATCATCAATTGGTCCCATCTATAGTCATTTTTGAAGGAAAGATAGAATTGGGCTAAAGTTTAATGTCATGGATATATTTTCCTCTGTTTTACATGTCTCATCTATTTCTCCCTCCACTTATGTTGATCTATTTTGTAGAAGCAAAGAATGTGACATTTAGATTCCTCTGCCCAGTGTCTTTTTCTTCTGTATTTCAAGTCTGCTCTTGCAAGACCTCGGCTTTTGTTATGAACTATCATTGGCTTTTCTCTAATTTCTCTAATTAGAATGTTTTATTTTCAAAAGTGGCAACAGAATCTTCTAATTTGATCTCTCATAGCACATGAATGCTTAATGCAGTGTTCGATACACGGTATGTACTAATAAATGACACTGGGAAAAAAAGAACGATTCTGCTGGTCCTTTAAGATACTCTGTGGAGAGAAAAACTTTTTCTTTTTTTTGGTGGGAAAATAGCATTTACCATTCTCAGGTTTTACAATACACATTATTATCTTATAATATTTATCACAAAGTCTTAAAGAAGCCAAACCTATTTCATTTTGTTTAACCTAGTGTTTTCCAAAATTATTTAATCATGGAATTTTTTTTCCTCCCACGATACCGATTAAATTTCAATCAATTGTAGTGTTCTTGGGAGATATATTTAGGGATATGATAGTGTGGGACTTTCATAACTTTCTTTGGTAAGAATTATATCCAAACAAATGTGTGTGTGTGTGTGTGTGTGTGTGTGTGTGTGTGTGTCTGTGTGTGTGTGTGTTTTAAAATTAATTTTATATGTATATAATTTAATTAATACACATACAGATTAGTTATCTTTAATAAAAGAGTAAACTCATTTGTGACTCTTTACTATGGTTATCTTCCTTATTTCAGAAGCTAATTACCTTTCTACATGCTTTGGCATCCCACTCATATCTTTTCTCTTCTAAATCTCAGTGGCATCAGCAGACAAGCTGAGGTTATGCCTGGTGTTCTGAATTCATAACTCTTCCTCTTTCTTAAGTGACCATGACCTCAAGTCCACATCAGCAACCTATTTCATCTCCTGATCTTGGGCTTCCTCGCTGAGTGTACCACCTTCCAAACTTCCCCTTCGCCCACTGAACCTCCTATCTCCCCCTCTCTCTCTCATCTTGCTTTCTTCTTTCCTTCCTCTACCCAGCAGATACGTGTGGGAAGCACTGTTCTAGGCTATGTGATATTGAGGCATTCTCTGCAATTAGATAAGTATTTAAAAACATGGGATTTCAAAGCATAAAGGACAAAGAGAGAAGTCAGCCAAGTTCAGACACTTGTGAAACACCTGTAATTACGGAGTCTGAGCCAGAGTTCAAGAGGAAAAGGAAAAGGCAGAAGGGAAAGGTAGTCTAACCTGTGAAGCAAACAAACCAGAAAGGAGTTTCAAGTAAAAAAGAGAGACTGGAGAATTACCATTGAATTTTTAGACTTGGAAGTAACTGGTGGTTTTCAAAATAATAGTTTCAATAGAATCTCTGGGATAAAACCCAGGATGACGAGCAAGTGAGACTGGGTACATCCCTAATGGATCCTAATGACCAGGCCCAATTACAGTGTTGAATATTGATGAACGTACTCCGGAGCCATTAATATCATCCTCTTTGACATGTAGACTCCTTGGTTTTACTTCTTTTCTGATCCCATCTTTTTCTAGCATTTGTTCTTTAAATACACCATAATTAATGGGTATTCCACAAGGCTTAAATATAACTTTTATGTTCTAGATATTTTTTTTTCTCTTAGAGACCTTATCTATGTTCCTAACTTCAATTTTCACATCCTTGCACATAATTCACAAATGCACTGGACATTTACTTGGCTCCCTTTCAACAGGCATGTCTAAAATAGAAGTAGTATAATTATCTTAGAGGTGGCACATATTTTTGAACTAATTATTTTTGTCAACATTAGCCTCTGTAGTCTAGTCACCCAGAATTAAAACTTTGCTTCACTTGTATCTTATGTAAGAACAAGTTTTATTTTATTTTACCTTGTTAAAATAAGGTGTTTTGTGAAAGATATATGGGGTTTATGAAATATTTATCAAGGCATATGATTGATATTTTAAATATTGTCAGTTCGGAATATGAAAGTTTTAATTTTTATTGGTGGCAGAGTTTATATAAAGAAAAGAGGTTTCCTGGTGGATGTCTGAAGAAAAACTGCTGGCTTTAGGCGAGTGAGTATAATTCTGGTGAGCATCAGGTATATATTTGACATAGGTTTTCATTATCATACTATCACTATAAAGGCTGGCAGAATTCTTCAGTATGGTGACAAAGGTTCAGGGAGGAATGGGAAATGGAATATTTTTGACTGATTAAGATGAAACTATATTAACTGTTAACCATGTTAAAATGTACAAAGTATTACTTAATACATAGGCACCTTGCATTAATTTGGAAAAACGTTATGAGGCTTCCATATTAATTTAATTTTATGTTATTAAAAAAACACAAAGAGGCAGAGGGCTGTATCTCCCAATATTCCACTTGGGGGGTGGAAGAGGTAGTTCTGCCACTATTTCTGTGACCTTTGCCAAGGTCCTTAACCTCTTTGAGACATTCTAAATTGGTAAAGGGGTATGTCTGAATCTCTAAGGGTCTTCACAGCTGTAGCATTATAGTGATGGAGACCATTGCTGTGCTAGAGAACTAGAATGCAAGCCTCATTTTAAATTCTAAGTTTTCTAGAAGGCACTGAGAGTAAAAAAAGATGAAATTAATTTTACAATATAGTTTATTTAACCCAATATATCCAAAATATTATCATTTCAACATGCCATCAGTATAAAATGCTTAATGAGCCATTTTATGTTCAATTGGTACTGTCTTTGAAATCTGGCCTATATTTTATAATTACAGCACCTCCAATAGGAATTAGCCACATGGAGTGCTCAGTCCACTGCTGGGACCAGTGGCTGCATGCGTAGTCGCTTTGTCACTGGTTTGTGTAATCCTGTGGTTGTCACATTGCTGCAGATACGCGACGGGCTGGTCCCATCTGTGATCTCTAGGCTGAGAGAAATCTCAGCTCACTCAAGAATGACCTCAGACCTTCATGTTCTCCAACTAGAATTAGCCTCTCTCTGGTCATGAGGTAAATTTGTATTCTCTCCCTTTCTTGCCCACGTCTCCACCCACTCAGCTCTCCATGGCTGCCTCCCTGCTTAACTATTAAAGAGCATGTGAACCTAGACACCGAAGGCACATGCATCCTCCTCTTCTCATGGCCCCTTAGGGTGTGACATGATCCCCACCTGTCTGGTCCCTGGGCCGATGAATGGGGCTGGATCAGCACATCTACCTTTAACCACGGCAACGTCCTTCCAAAGGCCTGGAATTCACTTGCTTCATGCTTATGTCTTGGCTTCTCTAGATGAGGCTACACCCTATACAGTAGGCATCCACATGTTGGGGAAAAAGTAGTATTTTCCTTTAATTGACAGTGGCAAGCCAATCACTGCAATTCCTTGTCTCCCGCAGCCTCAGCTTCACGCACATGCAAAGGAGGAAATGCATGGTCCACCTTGGCAGCAGGCAGTGTGAACGAGTAGATGAATGTTCTAAATCTCCAGTCTATTTCTAAAAGCTCATACCTTGACTTCTTTCTTGACTTCTTTAGGGCTGATTTTAAACATTCCTTTTAGCATTTGGTGACTTTGTAAATTCTTTAGTGCAAATATAAATTAAAATGTCAAAGGGAAGGGTCGTGGGGTGCATGTTCGAAAGGGTCACCCAGTCATTAAATGCTGGCTCGATTACGCGTCAGAGTTCGGACATGCTGCCCTGGTGTTCTCTGATCTCTCAGTAGGGATACCCTTCCTTTTTCTGCTGCCACATACACAAGGAAATGCAATGTGTGTCCTGTTCAGAGAAAATGTCAACTCACTGTCCTCTCCACCTCTGAGCCGCCTCTCCTGTTAGTACATTGCAGAATGAGAGTTATTGCTCAAAATGCACTTGGAGAACATTTAGTGACAGCTAAAGCTGCACATGAACAGGTGGTGGCAGCATTGGCCAGCAGCTGCTGCAGCTGTACAGCTGGGCTGCTCAGGGACAAAGCCGGCAGCCCCACTTCCTCTAACGCGAAGGAAAGAAAGAACTCTGCAAACTGCAAAATGCTTTCATCCGGTCAGGATAGTTTTCTTCAGTTGCGGTGGAAAAATGTGCCAAGTTCTCTGTATTGCAATTAATTAAAGTGTTTCATTGTAGGGTGCTGGATAAGCTGGTGGAGATGATTTGGGGGAAATGGGAAGGTCCCAGCAAACACTTTGGGCCTTGAGGTCTTTCTTAGTTTTGCTCTTATAAAAGACAGAGATACAGTTTAGGTCTCAAGCTCTTTTATGTCTCTGGCTATTGTAGGTGTATTTGTTTCCATTCTCCTTTTTTTATTGCACCTTCCTGCCATAGTGCGCCTGGGCTGTTAATATTTTTGATAATCTGTGAAAGGAAAACCTTCATGATTTGATGGAGTCAGAGGTGGGACTGACTTCTGAACGTGAGTGGAGAGACAGGAATAAAGCATTTCGCTTCTAGGAAACTGGACATGTATAGATGTAGTAAAAAAAAAAAGAAGAAGAAAAATGTAGCTGATCATAGCGGCTACTGTTAATGTAGCATTTCCTGTTTTTCAGGCACATGCTAAGCAATGTCTACCCTTTATTTAATTAATAAAATAACCGTAAGCGGCAGATATTATTATTATTATCCTTTTTAAAAAACAATTTTACAAATGAGGGAACTTAGATAGTTGGTGACTTGCCTAACTCACCCAACTAGTGTGTGATGGAGCTGGGCTTCTTACTCCGCTGGTCTCACTCCACCCCTGCACCCTCCCTCCACCCCTACATTATGCTGCCTTCAGAGGAAGCTCGTTGTTGGGTGGTGATGATGTAGCTCCTTGGAACTCCTCCTGTTGCTTCTTCTGTACAAAGGGAAGATATAAACCCTCCTCCACCAAAGGATCGGGAGCCTAACACTGATTGTACCCAATAGAAAATTTGTGCTGGGAAAGGCAGGAGGCATTTGATGACTCCAGGGGCGATGTGGTGGTGAAATACTAAGATTGTCTGCTTGCATTTAGGGGGAAATTAAATATTTGACTAATTCGCTGGTGGGAAAAGGAGATAGAATATATTAGTGCAGTTTTTAAAGCCAATCAATTGATACGAAAGTGGAAGATCCTTTCATTCGAATCAACTGTACATTTTCCTTTTCTGCACAGGCCAAGTTTATAAGAGGAAAGGAGAGAGAGTTTAAAGGGTCCTGAGAGCTCATGCCACTTTGTGGGACTATAGCACAATGTCCCCTGCGTTCTGGGCAACCTTCTCTGGGAAAACGAATAGGAACAGAGCTTAAGAGGGTCTGAATGAGGGCGGTTATACCAATCAAGACACCCTATCAATTCATGGGAAGTTACAAGACACTTATTTCAAAGTCATTTGAGAGTCATTTGTATATAATGGTCTGTGGATTAAACCCTGAACCTTCCCATTCATCACAGTACTCGCTTTCTTCCTGTGATTTAGCATTTTTCTTTGCAGGCTCATTTCCAGAGGAAGTCGTCTTGTTGTGTTTGATTTTTCCCTTTCTCCGCATCACTCCATTGTCCCCTTCTGGCAGTCTGAATGGTTTCCAGGACCCTGACAAGTTTTCTAAGGGTGGCTCTGGCTCCCATCCTGAGGAGATGTCAGGGGCGCTTCGGGTCTGTCCGTGAGCTGCCGGGAAGTTGGGCTCATGATTAGAGAGGTTTTTCCCTCTGGCCCTAACAGGTCTGAGCTTTCTAAGGACGCTGGTCTCGGGTGCTGGTTGTGGTTCTTCTCACTCTTCCTGGCCTCTTATCTCCAGGCCTGGAAGCAGCCTGCTTCCTACACAGCCTCCTGCCAGCAGGGGGCGCAGTCCTCATCCCCATCATGAGACAGACACAAGCTCCAGGCTTCCTTGGCTTATAGCTTTGTGTTCTGCTTATTTCTGGCCCACGAAGATTTATTTCTTTCCTCTATTGTGTCTACAGTGAAATGGGGTATTGAAAGTATGAACTCAGCAGTATCTTTACCAAGGATGGAGTGATATATTTCTACTAAAACAAAAAAAAATTAAATTTAAATCTACCCCAAAGAAAGTGTACTGACAAACCGTGAAGGGGAGGCCAGTTGATCATCTCTCAAAAGTTTTAAAGAGTCTACCTTCTTTTCCCATCTCTGAATGGGATGTTGAATTAGATTCCTGCTGATTTCTATTGCATTTCTGAGAGTCTGGTTCTGATTTCTGGTTCAGAAATCCCAGTGATCATGAATTGCTGACTGCAGGGCTGTTCACATCTGCAGTCAGTAATTCATGATCATTGGGGTTTCTGATTTTTACATTTTTATTATTATTATTATTTTTTTATGCCTACAGCACCTGGTCTTCCTAGGTGTTCTCCCATCCAAGTACTAACCAGGCCCGACCCTGCTTAGCTTTCACGATCAGACATCGGGCTTGTTCAGGGTGGCATGGCCGTAGACCATGGACCATGGCTCCACTGGGGCGTGAACCCAGGACCTTCTATGTGTAAAGCATGTGTACTAACCACTACACTATGGAACCATGTCCTGATTTTTACATTTTTTAAGTGATGTTTAAACCTTCTTCTTGTAGTTTATTAGAGGCACCTACGTTTACTGTGTTTAGTTTGTGCTTTCAGCAGCCCAGGAGCAACATCTAGCACAGTTGTCAGAGCTGCTTTAGCATCTGGCACTAACCCCACCCCCGCACACACACCCCGCCCCACCCTGTACTTCAATAGCAAGCTTTGTTAGTATTGCGTGTAGAATAAGAACCAAGGAAGCACTAAGTGGAAATCTAAGGAGTTGTCTAGGAGTAAATTATCGAGTTTGGGGGATGGAGGGGTTTTTGGACACAAAGCTTATCGCATTGGATGAACGTTGTGCGATGCCTTTCTGGCAGGTTGACACAGGTTTAGACTTCTTGATGGACAGGCAAGTTTTTCATCCTGGGGAGTGATCCTTGCGAAGGAGAAAGGGTTTTCGATGGGAGTCCAGGGACCTGATTGGACTTCAACTCTGCTGCTTCTACTTATTTAGTCTTTAGCCAATTACATGGCCTCTCTGCACCGCAGTTAATAAGTCTGCAAATGAGCTGAACTTGAATAAGCAGTTTCTAAGGTTTCTCCAGTGCTTCAGAGGTTCCCAAGTACATGGCACTGTCTTCAGGATGGTCCGGCTGTCCCCAGAACTGGGTTTAGTTCTTTATTTAAAGGCTCCCTGCCACCAGAGTGGCTAAGGGGTTGGCCTCTGGTGTTTGGCACATCTAGTTTGGAATGCCAGCTCTTCCACCTAAATGAGGTGATATTAAAAAGATCGTTGAATTTTTCAAGTCTCAGTTTCCTTATCTGTAAAATGGAGATGAAAATTTTATCTATCTGATGGAGTTGTTTTGAAGTTTAATAAGATAATTAAGAGCTTTGTTCTGGGACTAGCGCGTAGACAGCAAATCAATCTGTCACTCTTTCGTGAACAGTAAACTCTTCGAGAGTAGGCGTTCCACCTTCTTTATCTCAGCCTAGCTCATTTACATTTGTTTTCAATAGCTGAGTTTTGTGTTTTATATAGAGGAGTGTTCAATGGATGTACTGTTAAAGTATAATTTCAAAAAAAATTTAGAAAACATGACTCATACAAATATAGAATGAATACATGTCAAAAAATGTATTTAGTTCTTGAATGAAGGAACTAATGAAATGATAAAGCTGATTTATTGAAGGGAAAAGTAGAGAAAAAGCATTATGTAGCTTATACCAAAATAATTTTTCTAAATTTGAGGCCAAATTTGTTTATGTCCTTTGGGGAAATAAAACTATAACCTTCATAGTTATCTTCTCTTCTTGATATTTGCATCTTTATAGGACAGAAATCTTCAAGTTACCCGATAGTTACAAAGTCCTTAGATAGACCTATGAAACACTACTCTAGTATGACATTGTGAGGATGTGCAAGTTTGCTTTTGCTTTTTTAAAGTTTTGGGTAATTTTTCTAAATGGTTGTAATAAGACTAAACCCAAAGTATTATTTATCTTAGACAGAAAAATGATTAAACCAGAGTATGATGGTAGCATATAAGTATCTATTTTTTGCCTACACTTATAATTAAAGTGCTAGGTCCATCCCTTATTATGTTTTCCTAATGTTCCATCAAAAGGGATGTAGGGATATTTAGGAGAACACTACTAATTTCTAAGATAATACTATGAAGGTTTTCTACCTACCTGGTGCTTACATGGGCTGTGAAGCCTGCTAAGGGCTTTCTTTATATTTTAGTTCACTGTATAAACAATCTTGTGAGGTAGGTATTATTATCTCCATTTTGAAAATCAAGTAAACGTCTCTCGAGGTTAAATAGTTTAATCAAGATGACAGAACCAGTAGGAGCCAGAAACTGAAATGCTGTGTGATTTTGAGTCCTACATCCCTTCTAGCGCCCTACATGACATACCTCCCTCAATTTTAAACTCCCCTCAATTTTAAGGTAGATCTCTAGTTTAGTCTACACTCTAAAAAATACAGACGAATGAATCTGGTTTTGCTTCTATGACGGAATGTGTAGAAAATGGTTCTTTTCCCCATAAGAGACTTGCCGTTTTGAAACTGCCTGAGGCAATTGGTCTTTCTGCTGCCTGGCCAGTGGATTGAAGCATATATATGTATATATATGTTTTAAAGAAAAATGAAACTGTTCCATTTTGCTCTTTAAAGCCAGCTCCTCTCAGGTTGTCTTCTTTGTGTCTTATTTATCTTTCTTATCTCTCTTCTGGCCCCCGATGTGTCCGTAGGTGGGCTGGATCCTTTCTGTCCTGGACGAACTGCAGCTGAGCCCTCAGCCTCCCGTCGGAGTCCTTCCTCTGGGGACTGGCAACGACCTGGCTCGAACTCTCAACTGGGGAGGGGTAAGAACTGCTCTCGGGGGATGCCCCATGCCTCATCCAGCGACAGGTTCCCCAAATCCTCAGATGTTCTAATGGAAGGGGAACATGCAGGGAATGAGTTAGACCCCAGAATCGATGTG
This sequence comes from Macroglossus sobrinus, assembly GCA_004027375.1. Lineage (NCBI taxonomy): Eukaryota > Metazoa > Chordata > Mammalia > Chiroptera > Pteropodidae > Macroglossus > Macroglossus sobrinus. Next base: position 63,640 of record PVKZ01003351.1, on the reverse strand, counting down.
CCCATGAGCCGTGATTTTCTTCAGTAACTTCTTCAGTTTAAACTTATAATCAGCAAGAGAAGAGAATGTGTGGAATAAAAATCATATATGCGGGTTAGTACACAGGCTGGGGCGTTTCGAGATAGCCACTAAAAGATAGTTGGTGGCTTGTCTTCAAGTCTTCACGTAAAACAATCACACAGACGTGAGTTGGTCCTGACCCTCGGCTCTGGCCAGAATAGCAAGTCGGATTCAAGTTTACAACCCGTACTTTGGGAAACTTCCTGCTTTTTCTGAGCATTTGGTTTCTTTGGTCAGTGTCATTATGGCTTTGGTTGTCCAGGTAAGAACCACCTGTCCTTTCCCCCAGGGAGCCACTTTCAGGCAAGTGTAGTAGAGGCCGTTTACCTGTCACCAACCAGCCATTTTATTATTATTATTTTTTTTTATAGTACTAAGATAGGAAGAAGGCACAATATGCTAACATATGGAATCCTACCAGCTTTTTATCTTCTCATATGAGACTATTGCCTGGGCTGGGTTCCATAAAAATTATCTTCAAATATTAGCAAATATTAATATGGCCGTGGGTGAATGAATTAACCTCTCATAGGTCTCTTTTATATAAATAATAAATATATTTACATGAAGCATTTATTATTAATGTTAACACCTCTCATCCAAATCAATGTCTCAACCATCCTCAATAATCATGCTGTCAGTATTGAGTGCTCGAGGGGTCAGTAGCTCCTTAACAGAGCTATTCTTCAGTCATTCTCGCCCTAGGTCGTGGAAGGAATGATGTCCTACTACAAGATTAGGGAGAGGTGACTGAAATGGAGTATTAATAAAAGAAAGTGTCTATCATATGCTACCCTGATTTTTTTCCATCTTGCCTGCACTCACCTGTTCTTTGTAGCTCCCAAATTCCTTTAGTGGGAAGCCAGAGGGAAGGGGTCCTGTTTTCACTCCGATAAAGCAGCCATTCAGCCTGGCCCCCAATCCCTAGCAACTACTGGTTCTCAGTGTCAAAAATAATAATAATAATTCCTCACTCGACCCAGCTAGGGTTAGTATTTCTGTGCACATTATCTATGGCTATTGTCTTAAGGTCTAACTACCTTGAGGAAAACCATTTACTCTCCCAGCCTTGCTAATTGCAAAATAAATAGAGAGCTCTAGAGAGCTCTTCCTTGCATGAATTATCTTCGTGCTATTCATGACTCGAGGCGGCAATGGGCATGTCCTTTGATTTCTTAGGGCTACACTGATGAACCTGTTTCTAAGATCCTTTGCCAAGTAGAAGATGGGACGATTGTACAGCTAGATCGCTGGAACCTCCACGTGGAAAGAAACCCTGACTTGCCTCCAGAAGAACTCGAAGATGGCGTGTGTAAGGTTAGATATCTCTTTCTCCCGCAGAAGGGAACCCTGCAGCATCTGCCTGAGACACAGGAAATACATTTCTGGCTGGAGAGTCAACTGCTGATTCCTTCCTTTAAGATAACAGGATAGCGTTTGAGTTTATGGCTACGGGGCTATGAGTTTAACGCTACTTAATGATTCCTAGACTTCTAAAGACCTAGATTCCCTACTTGAGTCCAGAGCCCAGGGCTCTGTTCCCCGTTGTTAATGTCCACACCGGAAAGACATGTATTCATTTTCTGATCTTTCAAGTTCATTGCAAACTCTTAACCTATGAGTAGATGAAAAATATATATATTCTGAAGCATTAAGGATATGGTCTTTCAATAGAAATGTAACCTCCTGAGATTTCTGGTCTAATATCAAATATCCCTTATGTTTAGAAAGTATTAACTAAGCCAATTTCATCACTTGCGTGGGACTCGAAGATGCCTAAATAAATGTTTTGCCTCAGTGCTTTCCCTTCAGTGATTGGGCTTTGATTTCAACCCAAGACAAACCAAGGGACACAGTTGTAAATAAGCTAGTATAGGACTTCAGTGGAACATTTGTTTCTAAGGTTTGGCCTCAATTTCAGATAAATTTGATAGATTGCCAAATAGTCACTCTCTCCATATTACTTTCCACTTTCCTTCCATGATGGTTTTTTTCAAACGTTTCTTTGCATAAGAATCTCCAGGTGTGTTTGTGAAAAATGCAGATTAAGAGACCTAGTCCTCAGAGATTTTAATTAAGTAAAGGCAGGATCAAGGTTTGGGCATCAGAGCACTCCTGCTATATTTCATTATATCATAGACTGAGGCCAAGATTTCGTGGTGGTTTTGGCCTTAACATAAATTGAACCATATATCATTTTAGATCAAGCCAACATCCATTTATTCATGAAGATTTATTTATTAAACATATTTCATCTTTGTAGTTTTTTTCACATAAACCATGATCCAGAAATTAGAAGGTTTCTAGCAGATATCATGATTGTTCAGTTGATCTTGAATTCATAATGTCACAATGTTATTTAAGCAGTATGGCTCATCTTGGGAAATAATACTTCTTTCTAATATATTGAACTTAACAAAAATTGGATAGAAGACAGTGGAAGTAAAAAGAAATGTACCATCTGGAAATTTTAAGGTCCTTTCTCCATTAAACTTAAAATGGTTAGGACGTCAATAGAAATCTATATTTAAATTATTTCCCAACAGCTTAAGAAATGGAAAGGCTTCTTGGTGCAGCCAGGGAACATTAATCCAAATACTTAAGGGGCTTTGAAAATGGATTTTTAAAGAGATGTGTAGGAAAGTGGGGCAATTTTTCTTGGAAAATATGAATAAAAACTTAATAACAGACTAAATTGGGATAGTATTCATGGGATGGTGACCAGATGTTCTTCTGAGTTATAGGTGGATGCTAAGACATGGGTTAGAATTGTAGCCAAAAGAACATAAATGGTAGAGATGAACATATCCGTGCTCTTGGCAGGATTGCCAACCCTTGCCGTCATTACTAAGGACTGGCATTTTCTTTAAGTGCAAGAACTGGACATTCTCAAATATGAAGCCAGGAAAATGAGACATGATTTTGGCCTTGTTCTATGTGTTTAGTTTCTCTCCTTGTTCTCCAGTTCTTCTAAGGGCTGATTTGACCTCTGAATCATCGGAAGCCCTGACTCATGCATGGTCTTGTATGGGGTGGAGGCTGGGGGTCCATTCTTTATATTCGTTGGAGACCAAGGCAATCCATTTTTCTTTCTTTCTATATTAATATCTCTTTTTCTTTTATTCTCTTTCTCATTTTATTTTTCTCTTATAATGGTACTAAGTTATCACTCTCATCAAACAGAAAATCTTATCAACCAAGGGACATATGAAGCACTGTAATAAACTTACTTTTGGGATCTTGAGAGCTAAACACCTATTTCTAACAGAAGAGAAGTACATTTCTATCTAGAAGATGAACCTTATTATTATTTGGAAACATTATTCAAGCTGAGATAAAATTGCTTCTCTATTTACTTTAATGTTTATCTTTGAGTTGCAAAAGGAAAAGTGTAAGGAATCACCATTTCCCTGCTAGCATTTTCCACATGCTTTTCTAATTGTCCTACCATTGAAAGAAGGCCTTAAAATTTCATTAATTTTGCAGTTTTTATGCACAATTTCAAGTTGCACAGGTCTCTCTCTTACTCAGTTTGCACCCTAACAGTCAGGGCCACAGAGGACTCCAGGAAGGGATGCTAAGGCTTGTGTGTGCATCTGTATATCTGTGTTTGCATAGTCAGAGTCATACTAAAGATACAAGTTTTGAAGATAAAGGGAGTCAAATACATGGTGATAGAAGGAGACTAGACTTTGGCTAATGGGCACACAATGAAATATGCATATGTTATATTATAAAACTGTACGTCTGAAATTTATATAATGTTATTGACCAGTGTTATCCCAATGAATATAATATAAAAAGATATAAGGTTTGATAGACTAATAGGAATCTGAATAATGCTGATAAATATATATATATATATATATATACACACACACACACATACGTATTTTTCTTCTAGATTGAGACTAGCTGAATGTCTCCTACTGCCTTATTGCTTATATGACTTTTGTCAAAAACTTTTTTACAATTATAGGTGAGAGATAAACAGATTAAATATTCTTTATTTTAAATTGCAATATCACTATACTGACCATAAATTCTAGGAAAAAAATGTGTGTCCACTGATTAAGTAGGTTCGACATGATCCTTACAATTGAATTCACTAAGTTTGAATAGTGAATCATTCTTTGTAACTATTGCAAACGTGCATCCTTCAGCTTAATAAGGTTCTCTTATGACAATGTCCACAAGAATGGCTCTCATTTAATGATTTGTATTTATACCCTTTGTTTCCTATACTATTTATAATCTTGAGAATATTACTTGATTTGAGCTTTCACTAATGAATTAATTCAGACATACTTCTTCCTTCCTCACCAACGCCCTCTACCTCGAGTTGTGACTGATCTGTCTCCCAGGGGGTGGCCCCAGAGACAGGCATCTGGCTTTTGGCTTTATTTTTCTCTTTCTGTCTGGTTACACACAACCTTACCTCTACCTCTGTTCATTGTTGCAGCTTCCTCTGAATGTTTTCAATAATTACTTCAGCCTTGGATTCGATGCCCATGTCACGCTGGAGTTTCATGAATCCAGAGGTGAGGACAGCGTCCCATTTCTACCTCCCGGGGAGGAAGTTGCCAGCAGGTGTTTTGCATGTTCCCTTTTGTTTGCGTATCACTTAAGTGTTGACAGCACGCTTCGGTTTGGTTTCATTGTGACCTCCATGATGACTCTGGGAGCTAGACAATATAGGAGCAAACGGGACCCTGAGTCCTCACTGTTAGGGTCTTGAAGATGGTAAGGACAGGACCAGATGTGTGCTCCGGGTCTCAGGACTGCTCGTCTTTAAATTTGACTAGAAACTTTGAAGTTAGCAAACTGCTAAGGGTAATAGTTTCTTTCACTACAGTCACAAGGATACTTAGAGCTTCTCAAGCCACTGATTATTATAGCCTAACATGTCATAACCAGAGCCATTGAAACCTGGTAACAAAACATCAAAGTTCTTCCTGTGTGTGTAAAAGAAACAACAGGCATCTTAGAACAATAGGAGAGGGGGCTATAGGGGGTTGGGTTTGAAAGAAAAAGGTGTGATGGTGATTGGATTACGTGTGGAAGGTGCTAGAAAATCCCTATTGGACGAAATAGAGGTGTGAATGGGACTGAATGGTAATTTCCAATCCTAACACAGATGGAGTCAGGATTGGGGGAGCAAAACAATTTTCAAAGAGAAATAAGATAAAATAATAACATGGTTAAATATTTAATCAAAACTTTATGCCATTCAGAAATGAGAAAGTTTAGGATCTTGGTTTATGCTTTGAAGCCTCTCTCTCTCTTTGTCTCTCTGTCTCTGTCTCTGTCTCTGTCTCTCTCTCTCTCAAACTCTCTTCTTATATAATTATACTATACATCTCTATCTATGCCTATATCCATAACTGTATCTGTACCTAGTCCCTTGCAAATATGTTAATATGTAATCAAAATAATCTTAGGCTGTAGGTTAGTAATATGTGAGATAATTCATAAGTGAGAGATTATTTTCCTCCAGATTCTGTAAGAACATAAGTGGTTTTAACTCACAGAATGTAAAAAATAGAGTAGTAAAAGCTAGAATTTAAATTTTCAGATAGTAGGAGAAAATGCTGATGCGAATTTATGCATGAAAAGTCAGGAGTAGAGCTATAAGATTAAGGCTGTTAGAATACAGACTATGAGTGAAATCCAAACCTGTAATTTTCTTGCAGAATTCAGCCATTTTGGTAGACTTTTCTGATTTTATGAGGCTTTGAGGGTCAAATGCTGTGCCACATCAAAGCCATACTGATTGAAGAGAGAGCCATAGTTTGGTCTTTTCCCACGAGAAACTTCTTATGGGAAAGTGATTTTTTTCCTCCTTATTTTTAAGCCATGGTATTATTTCATTTTAGAGAGGAATATGCAAATTGTGGTGTATATTTATACATAGTATTATACATTTGTATGATTATAAAATAATTAGTTTAAAGATACCAAGCACTAATCTTGGAATAATTTATTGCTGAGGCTTAGTGTAAGTGCTTTCATGCAATATGGAATGGAATTGCAAACATTTGCCCTGCAGCTAAGCCAGAGACCTTGAGGAAAAGCAGCTACTGAAGAGCTGGTAAGGGAGAATTAATGTTGCTTAAGATTAATAGCTAAAATATTCATAAAAATGATATAGATAGGGTACAAAATAAATATTCACAAAATATTAGAACCAGATTTGATTGATAGGCCTAGACCACAGGTGTGAGCTTCTTAGTACCTGTTAATCTATTCTTTCTGTAGTAAATAAAATCCTTATTTATGATGAAAAGTACAACTACTCAAGCTATTATTCTTTTTTAAAAAAACTTTTCTGTTTATTTGGATTTCCCCATATTTTTACCTGGATAGTCAAAAAAATCTCTAGCTTTACTACAGAACAAAAAGAAAGATGGCATGGCCACATTTTCAATAGGGCAATTCATTTATTTTTGTTGGTAGTGAGTGTCTGTTCTCAAGCCAAGAAAACTCATAGTTGAGACTTCAAACTGTTCTCAAACACAGCAACTCACAGTTTGAGACTTCATGATAAAACTTCAATTGTTTGTATAAAATACTTGGAGTGTGACTCAAAGCCTCATGAGAGTCATTATAAAAAAATGAGCTTAGATAGAATAACCTATTAGATATCAGTCAAAAAACATGTAATACTTTAAATTGGGAATTATGCCACCAGTCTATACGAAATGGGAAATAGACACAAATCTCACTAAGGCAGAATTAAAAAAATTTTAAATGCAAAAACAATTTTTAGCATAGATGTGAAATAGCTCCTCAAGTTGACATGCAGCGAATACAGATTTTAGCTTTGCTGACTATTTTTTGTTTCTTTTAGAAGGGACAAATAAAGTGATATTTATGTTGAGACAGTTTATTGGTGGCATTCCCGTGGAAATGCTTTTAGAATTACCAGTAGAAAATCAAGCAAAGAGTAAATGTAGTCTTAACATTTTATTGACTTTGTATATAAAGAATGCAAAGATTTAAATAATTTGGGTTTCTATGTTTGATCAAAAAGAAGGTGCACTTCATTTTGATTGGAAAACAGAGATGCTTTCTTATTCTTCTCAAAAGTGGCTACACCATGCATGGTTGAACTGTTGTTTTTTTGTGTATGAGAAAGTACAATGGTTTGAACAGAATTTAGAGATGTGAGAGGATTGGTCATTTCATTGTCAGTTGGAGTCTTGCCTAGTACTTTAATCATTATTGCATTATGACAAGTGCTTGCAGACGTACATTGAAAATATTTTAAGCTATCAATGTATCGTGATGTTAACAACGGTTATGATCATCAAGTGGCAAAGTTAGGTCTCACTCTGCCAACTATATTGATTAGATTGTCATTTTTTCTGGACATGAAGGACTTTAAACACATCAAACTTTTAGTCTGAGATTGGATACTTAAATTTTTCTGCATCATTGAAAATTATTATTCAGAAGAGTCAAACCTTATGCTCCAAGGTCAAGCAAATACAATTATGACTAGAGGTGGCAGTATTTAAATTTGATTTAGGAATCACTATTTTCCCTGACTATAGAGAGACATGCAGATCTGCACTTTCCAAAGGGTTATGAATGTTTCATGATTCATGTAGAGAACTGACAGATTTCTTTACAAGGTGTTGTTCGCAATGGCTTGCTAAATTTCATTGTTACCATCACTGCATAGGATTCACTGCTGGGCTCTTGGCTAGGCACACAGGCTCAGGCATGGTTAGCCCTCGAGAAACTCTCACTGTCCGAGATTCTCTGTCCATAACCTTTTCCACCTGGAACCTCTGCGTGGCACTGACTCATCATTCAAGATCAAGTGTTCTTGCCTCTGTGCCCCTTTTCTGGTTATTCTCTGTATGTGTGACCCCCCCCCCCCACTTCTCGTACAGACATCTTTTTAGAACACGTACAAAATGACATTTCACTTTTCATTTTCAGACCTGTCTCCCCGACTCTAAACTTCATGAGGGCAAACAACCCTGTCCTATTTTTTATATTTTAATTTCCTGTGCCAAGTCCAGGGACTGTCTCAAAAAGTGTTTGTTGCAGTAATGGAATGTTTCAATGAGGGTCAGGCCCCATATGTAAAAGCTAAATAACATCAGAAGGGTATATACAGCCAAGGCAAGGTTAGTCGTATAGGCGGTAGATAACATGGAAGTTTGGCAGGATAGTTGGCAGGGAAAAAGTGTAAAGGGAGGGCAGATAAAGGGAGATAAAGGAGGAGCGTGATTTAGACAAGAAATAGAGTCCGTGAGGGTATCAGACAGGAAAGAAAAGTGCAGAGGGACAATGAGCTTGAGATAAAGGTGAGTTGGCCGAGCAGTTATTGCATAATGAACGATTTTGGTGATGGTGTTAGAAAAATGAAGATAATGATGGTAAAAATGTCCTTAATGAGAGATGATGTTAGAAGAAAAATTTTTAATATTGATTTAAATTGAAGATGGCAGTGTAACTGCAGGCATAAATTTTAGTCATTTATACATAATGAAGTCTTAAGTTTGGGTAAATATGCAATACTGAAAATATGTGAGTTATATAGGGTTCAAATTGCACATTGACTTGTATAAACATATTGTTGAACTTATATTTATAAATATCTTCGTAATATGAAGGACCAGTTATAGACACAAGTAGGGTTTAGGGTCTCATCCTGATGGCACATATGTTATTGTGTTGTATAAGGATGGGATTAATATATTAAATCAAGGAATGGATTATACCTAGAGCCTCATCATCATTATAAGTGAATTACATCCAGAGCCAAATCATTTAGATGATTTAGATGATGAGATTTGTGATGTTGGAACTGATGGGATCTAGATGAGATTTTTTTTTTAAGTTTTGAGTTGATGCCATAATGGGATGAGACCTTTGGGGATCTTGCAGGGAGTGAATTATTTTACAAATGTGAAGGATGTGAATCATCAGAGGGTGGATGATGGTTGGTAGGATTTTGGTGTTCATGACTTTGCCATTTGGTGTCATGCTTGTTGGTGATGCTATTTTACATGGCAAAAAAACTTTGTTGATGTTATCAAGGTTAATAATTAGCTTACCTTAAGATAGAAAGATAATTTCAATGATCAGAGTAGGCTCAATGTGATAACATGAGCTCTTAAAGGCAGAAGTAGAAGGTAGGACAGGAAGTTAGAAAGATGTGGCAGAAGGAGAAGTCAGATAGATCAAAAGTATGAGAAGGATTTGATATGCCGTTGCTGACCTGGATGTTGAAGGGAGGATTGCAAGCCAAGGAATGCAGGAGGCCTCTAGAAGTTGAGAATGGACCCCAGTCCAACAGCCAGCAAGGAAAAATAACTTAATTCCTAAAACTGCAAGGAAATAGATTTTGCCAATAACCTCAGTAGGCTTGGAAGTAAATTCTTTTCAGAGCCTCTCAGTAAGAGCTATGGAGGCTGGCACCTTGATTTTAGGCTGACCTAGTAAGATCCGAGACTGAGGACCCAGAGAGACCAGTCCAGACTTTTGGCCTAGAGAACTGTAATATCAATGAATATTTTAGGTTGCCAAGTTTTCAGAAACAAAATTAATACATTTAACATTGGTGTGCAGTCCTATCGCGAGTAGGTTAATGCCACAGACTTGCATCGTGAGCATTTGGATCTCACTATCTTACACCCTCTTCTTGTGGAAGAGGAAGATGGACAGTCTAGTAACTGCAGCAAGAAGCCATAGGTACGCCCAGTATTGGGGTCTTGGGGTACTTTGACTATTATTGGCCCTTCTTGAAAGCGGCCTTTCATGGTTTAGTTCAAAGCAATTAACAGACACAACTTTCTAAAGGAATAAGAGCCCTTAAGCTTTCTTACTGGCCCTTTCCCAATTCTGTATGCTCTCTTTTCCTGAGATAGCTGGGGTCCACATCCCTTGGTCCTCCTCCAAGTCATAGTAACTCTTCTACATGCACATAGACATACTCAGCCCCTTCCTTCTGATAGCCAATGAGGAATGGTTGAGCACTGTTATTTGTAAGCTCTTCCTTGCTCTCTTTTGGCTGGGCTTCTTCAGGGAGTGGCACAGTAGATGTCTTTCTTAGCTCACGAACCTTGTTTCCAAGTCTGATTTGTGTTTGTAATAGAGTAGATATAAAAATGGGGAAGAATCCGATCACCGTCATAGGCTCAATATGGGAATCAATAATATGTACAGGTGTTAGAAGAGAGAATGATAGAATTTACCCCACACCTTTCCTGAATGCTGGTGTCTCGATAGATCTCTGTTTTTTTTAGGTTTGCTTACTGAATCAACTTTTAGTCAGTTAAATTGCATCTGAGGTGACTATTTTCATCAACTGTGTGAGTGAAATCACCAAAAGCTCAGTTTATTTTGTAATGCTAGTCTTTTGGGGTTTTACAGAACATTTTCTGAGAAAAAAAACTATTTCTTCAAAAGAGAAAAAAGGCCTTTTCAATGCTTTAAGGCTCATAGGAAAACCTCACCAAGATTTGAATATTTTACAAACTACATGTTATTTTTTTAAAAAAACTAAATGTGAATAGTTGGTATATGATTCACTTAATAGCTGTGGACACAGGTGCCATGAAGAAGTGCTGTGCCAGAACTGTGGGTGTTATTTCCATTTCCCATTATAATTTGCTTAATAACTGGATCTGATTTATTTTTTTAAATTAGGGCCCATGTATCTATGATCAATTGCATAGCAACAAAGATTCTTATTTGGCCTCTGGTTTTATAAAGCATGAAAGAGTTAATACAACTGAAAAGGGAACCAACCCAGACTAATTTGGGTCAAAAAAGGTTAAAAACAACATGTCATTGAAAGATAGGAACTGTAAAATAAATGAAAATAACTGTCAAAAACCGATCTGTAAAATGCGACTTTTTTTTGAAGTTTGCAAACTTTAACCCAGATTCTATCTTATGCTAATATTATGTTCTAAAATTCATGAAAATAATCTAATAATCAATTGTTTAGAGTTATTTCCTGAAATCTTGTAGCTTTTTTTCTCTCCAGCCTTAGTGAGTGAAACTTTTCTTCATCTGGACAACTTTTGTGACTTATAATTCAAAAATGGGTTAGAACCTACAGAGTTTCAGCTAGTCAGCCAGCTATATAATGAGAAGTGACTTGAAGAAAGACATAGCCCTAAGCAGGGAGCATATTCATGAGCATATAGAATAAAATGGCAGAAAGCAGAAACATTGGCAGTGGATTCCTTTGGAATGTCTTAGAATTTTATGAGAAAGAATGTTGGGAAATAAGATTTCATTAAGAGATTTTATAAATCCCTTGACTATATGTGAAAAAAAATGCTGATGCAGATTCTCATTGAATCTTTTTGTGGCCCTCAACCTATGGGAACATATGGGAACAAACTCAAAACGAAACCATTTTTTTCAGCTAAAACCTTTGCTGTCACATGTTCTGAGTCCATTCAGCAGATGATCTGCATATATATGTGCATATATCTCTACTAAATCAAATAATTTTTTAAGACCTGTTACAAATAAGAGTGTAAATGATAGTTAGGCATTTTTGCAAACTGTGAAAGCAAATTCTCAGTTAATTTTTATTGAAATTCTCCATATTTAATTATATTTAGAGACTGCGCACATAGTATATGGAAGCCAGGACCTATGGAGATCAAAGCAAATCATCATCCTTCCACCTTCCACCTCTACCCTCTTCCCCTATCAGCCCGCCCTTGTATCCCTGCTGACCCTCTGTTCTGAGTAGAGTCCAGAGTGCTTCACCCTTTACCATTCATGGCAATAATTGAGAGCTTGCCTACCCCACACCCCAGATATTCTAATTCCGTAGATCTGGAATAGGCCCTAATAATTTGAATTTTTAACAGTCTCTCATTTGCTGCTGATGCTGCCAGTTGGGGGCTACATTTTGTAGCTCTGGACAACAGTGACAACTGCGTGTAACTAAGGGGAAGATGATAATGAAGCTTTTGGATCTGGGGGAGGGGGCAGAAAATAGGGGTGCTCATCTAAATCAGTACCTTTAACCAGGTTTCTATAACAAAACTATGTTTTCCCTTTCACAGAAGCAAATCCAGAGAAATTCAACAGTCGTTTTCGAAATAAAATGTTCTATGCAGGGGTAAGTACATATTTTATTTCGTAATTACTACACATTAATTAATACACACTCACTATTGGTAATAAAGTTGATAGCCATGTCAACTTTTCAGATGTTTACTTGTAGGGTCTATGTAGGGTTAAGTTCAAAGTCTTGGTTTAAGAATAAAAGCAATGTCTTATGCTAAGATACATGTCTCATGTTAGTTGGCAGAAGAGAATAGTTTCCATTATCTTTGAACTTAACCTGAGACACCATGTTGTAGTGAAGGAATGATACTCAAGGAGCGATATGAAAAACAGACATCAGAGCCAACCTAGAGAAAGGAGAAGTTAGGTAGACTGAAAAACATATGGAAAATCTTGGGTAACAATGTAGTTTTCTCAGGGGTACACATGCACCAATGTTTGCATGAGAACTTGGCAGAGCATGGGGAGTTTTTCATGGAAGCTTATATGAGATTAAAGATTAAAGGGGACCTTTTCTCTTCTATTCTCTTCTTGCTCAAAGACACCCAGAAAGAAAAAAAATGGCCAGAAAGAAGAGAAAAAAACCTCCAAAATATTGATATTTTCAAAAAGTGTTGTTTAAATTTATAACACTAAAAAAATTGAATCACTGGATAGAGGGAGTTGAAAGAAAAGAGGGGGTGAGGTGAGACATTCTTGCTCAGGGCAAGTAAAAGATTGTATCAGCCTCTAATGGACTACTAGGAAGGTCAAGGAAGGTGGTCAGAATAAACCTTCAAACCGATCCTTGGAACATCTACTTTTTTACTTTCCTCCCGTGATCTTAAATTTTATTATTGGTTATCATTTGAGAACAAAAAGATTTCAACTTGACAGCCACTGCACTCCTTTGCATTCAGCAAAAGGAGAACTTGTTTTATATTCTTGCTTCCTTTAGAATCATTAGGAATTATCCATAATAAAGACACAAAGCTTTAGCATAACTGTGTAATTAAGGATTTTTTCTGTTTTATTTTCTTGTGGTATAGGCAGCTTTTTCTGATTTCCTGCAGAGAAGCTCTAGAGATCTATCCAAACATGTTAAAGTTGTTGTAAGTATTGAATGTGTCGACTCATTTCATTTGACGATGTGTATATATGTCACCCCAAAAATGAACCCCAAATATCACTTTCTATACCTAGATTGATCAATAGACTTCATAGAACTTTAGAGATCATTTAGTATCATTCATTCAATCAACATTTCTGAGCCTTTAAATACATGTCGGGCACTCTCTTAGTTGCCGGGAATGAAGATATAAATAAGACAACTAGTTTCACTCCCGTGTAAACCCACAGTTCAGTCATGGAGAAGGGCACGTAAATCACTGAAGAACAATATAATACATATTGTCCTTCAACTACGTATATAATATGGTGGTGACACAAAGGGAGAAACAAAAACTGACTGTGGTGGGATCAGGGACGGCTTCATCAAACAGACGATGTTGAGCTGGGCCTCGTGATAGAATTAGATGCTCACCAGATGACTCTCTCTATCCTGGGGCTGTCCGAGAGCTCTGCATTTTAGAAAAGTACTTTGATTTGATTTCAGTCTTTTGTGATGCCTCACTCTCTAACCTGGTCCAGATTCTTTATCCCTGAATGGATTTTCCTTTTTTTCTTTTGATGCTATTTCTTCCTAGGTCTTTATCCCAGTTTTTGGGGACGCACTGCTTAGAGGCAAGGGAGAGGGGAAGTGATCTCTCCTTTAGGAGCTGTATTTTTAAATAGCATATAATTAGTTATTAAGAAAGTCACAGAATGTTTTCTTATAGTGATGAAGTTAAAGGAAGGAATGAATGTGACTTTGTTATACATAATATATAAGTAAAGAAAAAAAAGGAAGACAGAAAGGGAAAAATAGATGGAGAAGAAGGAATGGGGGACATAGCAATGCATGAATTTGTCATGGCATGGGTAAAGCACAGAATATGTGACAAGAGGGGAGAAATAAAATATACGTGAGAATAGAGAAAAATATGATATTAAGTTAATAGAACACATAGAAGCATGAAAAGATACAAATTTGTAAATTTTGGAGTCATCAATAAAGGTTTATGAGACACGAATCTCCCAAATCAGTTGAAACAAGGGACAGTGGCCTTTACCACTCGTGCCACAACCCTTGACATCACTGTCAGATGTTTTCATTCTCATATAACAGTAATGAAAAGTATCTTTTCCTAGCAGTGACTCCTGAAAACTGGCATATTGCCTTTTTCAAGCTAAATGCAATAAAGACACATGGTCCATTGAACTGTAAAGATCTTTATTATGATCAAATTATGGCTATGAAATTTAAGTAGCAGCAACCTTACCTCAAACTTTCCATTTCTTCAGCTTCCTGCAAGCCAGCCAAAAAATAAACTTTCCTGTTTCTTCCAGTATTTCTCACATTTAGAGGAACATCAGCAGCACCTGCCCAGGGAACCAATGAGTGGTGGGCAGTGGCCACATTGAATGGCATCCACTGTTCAAGTCAGCTGAATTGAAATTAAACTCTGTATACTTCTTAACCACTAGAGAGTTTTTCTTCCACATCTGGCAGTGCTATTGATGATAAATGCCTCGTGTATGAATGGCTACATAGCGGAGATCAAAAGAAGCTTGCAGAGGGACCAAGATGGCAGCCAAATAACTAGGAAAGATTTACTATCAGTCGGTAAATGTAATATTCCAGGTGGATTGGTTTATTTAATCATATCCTTTTTTATGTGAGAAGAAACATCAGAAACTAAGACATTTGAGATTCAATCCTAGGTCTGCCTTTATGAGGCATATGACTTTGAGGAGATCATTGAACCTTTCAAAAGAGTTTACTTTCTTCATTTAAAACATACATAACAAGACATGTCTTTGAAGTGACAATTATGGACCATTGTCCTGTGACAGAGAGGGACACCAGAATATTTCTACGATGACATCACTGGATGTTTTCTTGAGGGTGAGATAGAAAGGATGGAAGGTTAGCTAGGGCAATTGGGTGTGCATATGACAACAGAGCATCCTATCTTTGACACAGGGTGAAGTCAGTGTTTCTGAGGTAATAGATAATCATCTCTCGCATGAATGTAAAATACGTAATAAACACTACATCGAAAAAGCAGAGGACAATAACAAATATAAATACAGCATTATTTCCCCTACTCCTGCATTTTCCTGTTGTTGTGTTGACTTATCAGTATGTAAGCTCATACACAGAAATATATTTTGTATGTAGATATTTTCCTTTGTGTGTGAAGTCAGAAAAAAATTAAAACTGCTATTCTGGAGACTTGCAAAGTTTAAATGCAATAATATGTAAAAAAAACAAAATATGAGGTGTCCATCCTCATATAATTTGATGAGTTCCTAGAATCATTGACATGTTTCCTAAGAGGAAAAGTTGAAAGTTAAACAATGATTGTTTTAAATACAATAATATTAATTACAGTTTTTTTTTTCTGTAATGCAGCAATACTGCTTTGCATGCAGTATCACATTCTATTAATGTATCACATTCTATTTTTTAAAAGTTTTTTGCTGCTTACAACATTTAATCTTGATAATTTAAGATGTCTGTATTTTTTATTGGTATAGTCATCTATCACCTCATTTCAAGTCTTTAAGTAAATTAGGAGACTTCATGTTTGCTTAGTATCCGAAAGTATTGTAAAATCACCTTCAACCGAAATCTAGAATATGATTCCTATCTAAATAACATATTAAAATACTTTATTTAGGACTGTAAGATTTCCTGGAAATGACTTTTGTGACTGCTTATGAAAAGTAGGCTGCATTAAGATCATTTGGGAAAAGAAGGAAACACGCTTGACTGCTAGCAGAATCCTTGCTCTGAGATTGAAACTCCTCCTAAAGAAATCTTTAAAAATTCTCAGGGAGCTTAAGGATGTTTTACTCCTCTCTCCACAAGTGAAGGTGATGGGAGATTCTCTGATGAGGTTTGAGGAGAGCAAGTAGAAGAGTAGGCTTTATACCTTTGACATTGAGAAGTCTATAGTCGTGACTACTGTTTTCCTTTTTTGACTTTTGTCATCAGTGGGAAATGAGAAAGGGACACGAAAGGCTTTTCTTTGATTTTTCTAATCCAAAATACCTAGTAATGATCCAAGGTTAAGAATGATGGTAGTTCTTGGGCCTAGTAAAGCTGTAATCAGAAACCATTTTCAATCAGAGTAATGGGATTTACTTAAGCAGAGAGAGGTCAAGAGGAAGACCATGACACATGCTCATGTCAACCTACTTACCTTCGATCATTTTTTTAAGACTTGTGACTACTTCAAAGCTTTTGCTTTTTTCTGCTTTGATCATTTCAGTGTGATGGAACAGATCTCACCCCAAAGATTCAGGAACTGAAGTTCCAGTGTATAGTATTTTTAAATATACCCAGGTAAGTGTCGTTCATGTTGGTTCCTTGGTTTGATGTGAACTCTGTTTGACTTGAGGTTATCTATATCAATATAGAAAATTTCCAGGTACAAACAGTGAAAGCTGGTTATCTTAATGGCTTTTTAAGAGTTTCCAGATATGAGAATTTTGTGCTCTTTGATTTGTTTAGAGTTCTCTGTGGTAGATATGTTTTATCTTGTTTTGTTTTGTTTGCGTGATATGGCATGCGTAGTCTATACTTATCCATCTTTAAGAGCCCCAGGCATCTCTCTGGAGTGGAACATTTTAATTTAATTCTCGAATTACTGATCCTTCCACTCTCCAAGAACGATAGACAGATTTGAATAAATCTATGTTCTCAGTTTCCCAAAAGCTGTTAGGAAAACTTCCAGCCCGATTTTAGTATGGAATTCATTCAAAATCATTGCCAGATGATTGCTTTGGCAAAATAAGATCAATTAGAGTAGCATTTTCTTGTCAGGATGTCAATTCTCTTTGGTGCTATTATATATACCTCAGGAGAAAGGGGTATTTAAGATGAACTCATCTCAGAATAAGCGCATTATCTCAGTGGCGTAAAATTAGATTCTAGGCTCCCAAGCCAGGATTTTGGAAGAGATGGATTTGTGACCCTTTGTTATTTTCAAAGCAGACCACTCAGACACAAAATCTGCAAATAAGTTCTATCTAGATTGAATTTAATTAAAACATTAAGTCTATGGCTAGGAAACCATCTTAAATATAGTTTTGATTATAATTGACTGCTCAGCTCAGTGTAGTTATGTACAATCCTGTTTTAAGTATTTCCTTTTAGTTGTTTAAGTAGAAAACCTAGATTCTCAAGAAACAGTATTAATTTTTTAAAATTTTTCTTCTTTTCTTGACATATCCCTTTTTCATCTTGCATCTCTCCCTTCCCCACTGTGAGTCTTATTCTTCTACTTTTCCCATTTCCTTTACTTCCCCTTCCTTTCTTATCTCATATCTTTTTTTTTTTTAAATTCTTCTTCACTCTCTCTTCAGTTTCTCTTCTGCTGTGGTTACTTATTATCTTAGATGCCTATGTAATATTGAATGCTTACCCACCTCAGTTCTCTTTCATTTTTTTCACTGACTGGAATGCATATGTCTGCCTCTAAGACCAAATCCTGAAACCACCATCCATAATTCATGGCATATCAGAGAAAGCAGACATATATGAATTATAGAGTGATAAATGTTGATGAAAAATAAATTAGGAGAGAGTTGGGCACCGTGGAATGTTTTCATTGTAAAATGGTGGCTCATTGTCACAGACATATTTTGGAGATGATGACAGAGTCCATTTTTTTGTTGTTGTTGTTGTTGGAAGGTCTGCAATAGAAAACTTACGTGAAATAAACATTGGATCTAACTATAAGTTAATCTCTAATGATAATCACGAGAGTAATGGGATAAATTTAATTCCCTTTTTGATCTTATCTTGCAGATATTGTGCTGGCACAATGCCCTGGGGGAACCCAGGGGATCACCATGATTTTGAACCTCAGCGTCATGATGATGGTTATATTGAAGTCATCGGGTTCACCATGGCCTCTCTGGTGAGCAATACAACAATTTTATTGCAGTGAAATGTATTTTGGTCTCAGAGCCTTTTCATTTCGTAGGACTCTGGTATAATTTCCTCTCCTGCCTTATCAATTGATAAACCACACGCGCTATGGAGTCGCTTGGGGAAAACAAGGACAAACAATAATTCTTTATGCCGCCAAAAAAATTGATGCACATTTGCTTGAACTTCAAAACTAAATATTATTTGTGAATTTTCATGATGAATTTTCAAATGAAATGCAAATTCGTGTTCATGCTAATTAAAAAGCATTATGCCACAGACATATCCCTGCATGAGGCAAAAACCTTGCCATTTGATGCTTTTTTGGTTCACTGAAGACTTGAGCATTTAGGTGAAAAGGAAAGTGGTCATTTGCATTCATCTGTATCTTCTCTGTTTAACCATAAGATGGGCATCTCTATTATCACAAAATCGTCGAATGTAGAAAGAAGTCATTGTGACGTTAATGAATATTCAGTTTTCACAGTATTGAGATCATCTTGCATTTTAATTTGTTTGCTTACATTAAAAATGTTAATTTATATAGTGTAAGTATAATTTCAAGCAGGTTTGGCCATGTATTTCAACTTCTTATTGAATGATGAGGAAACCAATTAAAATTATAATTATCATTTTGTCTGGTGTAAATCAGAACACACTATCAGTTTATAAAGCAAATTAAAATAAAACTGCTACCTACTGCCTTTGGTTAGCACTAGATTTATGCTATACTTATGCTTAGAAGCAAAAAGATTGTATGTCTTGTTCTAAACAATGCAAAACATCTCTTTTTCACTCATCTCACAGACTCTAAATGACTTTTCCTCAGTCGCCTCCAATTACTGAGATTTAACAGCATAATGTAGTTGTGACTATGGTGAGAATGTTACTCACCAGAGATGGTGATGTTGCTCATTAAATCTGCTATCTCTGGAATGAAACAGTTGCTAAGTGTAAAGGACTAGGCTAGAGGTGACCCAATTCTTAGAGTTGTGGCTCATATACAGCTTTTTCTCTCCAGAGGTCTTTATATTAATTACAGCCTCGGCCAAGAGCAGATAGGAATAAGTTCAGGAAGGACAGATGCAAGGAAGAATTCTTGGAAGTGACCAAAATGGCCTCAAACCTGGCCCCGAGTGTTTTACTTATTCATTTCTTCGTGGACCCAGTGAACATTCATTGAATATTTACCACATGCCAGAGTGTCCTAGTTCCAACTGTGTGGTAGAAGGCTGTCAGGAAGGAAATATCTAAGAGCATATCTTTGCCTACCTAGGCTTGGGAGGGTAAGGGGACTATTAGACACTTTCTCATTGCTTTCAGGATCAAAATCTACATCTTTACCTGGCCTGCAGGGTTGATTCTCCAGCCTTTCCCACCATCCTCTTTGCTTTCTTCCTCAAATGGTCTGTGACATCAAATAGAGCTTTGAACCTTCCTTGCTTCTTTTCCACCACATTCTGTCACTTTTTAAAACTTATTTACTCTTCATTTTCTGTAACTTCCATCCAGATCTGTTTGTGTCAGGTTTTTTTTGTAGTCTTTTTTGGTTTCAGTTGTTTTTGCTTAAAATCGTATAATTAGTGTATGACTAGGAAAGAGAAAGCAGACTAAAAGTGGGTAATTAATTGAAGGAGAGTTTAATGGAGGAACTCTTTACAAACAGTGCACTGGCTTTGTGAGAAGCCGTGATGGATGGCGTTGTATTCCTGAGCTGAAGGCACCAAGGCAAGGAAGCAGTCAGCAATGCCAGAAAGAGCGCTGTTTGGCAAGGACCCATTGATAGGAGCCAACCTGTGCCACCTGAAAGGGAGGGAACTAGGGACATGAATACAGAGGTCTGACTCTTGTCCTTCAGACCTTCTGCTGGTGCTTCCCTCTGGGGAAGTCAAATCAGAAGCTAAAGGTCAAGGGAAGCACTGATGCAGTCTAAACGGGTCAGCCTCACAGAGTAAAGAAAAGGGCCAGGAACGATGGAGTGCCAGCTGGGAGCAGCAGATGGTAGATATTCATCATGCTAGTGAATCTCTGCTACAGAACAGAGCGCCGAATACCTGTAGTTTGCAATGAGTAAATGTGACAGAATAAATGGATTTTTCCAAGAGAAGAAGAATGGGACTTGGCATTCTGGAAAAAGGGAAATTTATATCCACTTGGAAGTATGAGAGATCCTGGTCCTCTGTGGGAACTATAATTAGTTTCATAGTTTAAACGGAGGTGAAGAGCGAGGGTGATAGATGATGCCGGGGAAGCAGGCAGGGACCAGATCGTGGAGTTCGTCAGGGAATTTAACTAGGAGATTTGACTTTATTCATTTCAAGGTCACTGAGGAATTAGTAAAGTGTGTTTTTAAAAATATGTGTTACGGGAAGAATCCAACATGACAACAGATGGAATATTATATTGAACCCTCATGTACCATCACTTAGCTTCTATAATTATCACCTTGCGGACAGTGTTATTTCTGTCTCCACCTATAACCTCCTCCATATATTATTTTGAGTCCCAGAGAGTATAGCATTTTATCTATAAAAATTTCCAACTATGTTTTTAAAAGACTTTTATGAACACAGTCACAACACCATCTTATCTAAAAAAAATTAAAACAGTAACGCCTGAATATCACTAAATATCAACTCAGTGCTCTAATTTCCAATTATCTTGCAAATGTCATTTGTTTTCTTATGCTCTGTTTGTCTGAATCAGGATCCAAACAAAATTTATTTGTCATGATTGGTTGATATGATTCATTAAATATCTGCAGGTTCCTACCCATCTCTCTCTCTCTCTCTTTCTCTCTCTCTCTCTCTCTCTCTCTCTCTCTCTCATTTTTCTTTTCATTTATTTTTCAAAGAAACCAAGCCTTATGCCCTGTAAAGTTTCCCTGAGTCTGAATAGTGCTGATAACGTCCCTGAGGTAGCAATTAACATGTTCTCTCTTTCCTGTTTCCTCTAAGTTGGTAGTCGGATCTAGATGAATCAGACACTTCTTTCCCTTCACAAATCTATTTTGTAGGTAGTGTTTTCTTCTTCCAAAATAGGATAGGTAATTTCTGGTTATCTCTCTCTTTTTTTTAGTAGTCTTTCGTGATCAGTGTCTGGATCTAAGATTCATTAGAGGTTCAAAGTAGCACGATTCTAATTTTATCCTTTTTCATTTATCAACTAGAATATTTCTATAACAAGAAATTCTCTTCACCTATTATTTGGTTACTTGTTTATACAGTTTATGTTAAAAGAGCAGATTAAGTGATTTCTTTATTTATACATTGAAAAAAGAACTAGCTCACTAGCATCTTCTGAGAATGGGGTTCTAAAATGGCCTCAAATTTGGGGGGCACTTCTCCCGTCAAGAGTTTGGGTCTACATACCGTCCCGTTGACTCTGGGAGGGTTAATGAATTCTTGGTGAATTGAATGCAGTGTAAGTAATGCTATGTAACTTCTAAGGCTGGATCATTAAATGTCACGTAGTATATGAGAAATACTGGCAATACCGAGGGTCTCTAATTAATAGGAATTTTGTAAATTCGTGGTGTCACTTGTTATTTACAAATGTCTCACTGCTTCATGCATGCATATTTATTAACTATGTGTTGAATCCAAAAATACTTGATTGAATCCATAAATGGCAGTGTGCTAGCTGAAACAGGTATGAAATGACCCAAAAGGAAAGCCCTGGTTTTGGGGTGCCTGCACTTCAGTGTTGTGGGAGAGATGAAGAAAGAAACAATCACAATCTGATCTAATAAATTCTAGGAGAAAGACATGAGTGAGGACAGAAAGGACAGCTCAGAGCAAAATAGTGTTTAAAAAAAAAGGGGACATCAGCAAAGATTTCACAGACGAGGCAGGAGTCTCAGAGTGAGATTGCCAGGAGGGATTAGCTTAAGGAAGCATGATCTGCTAGAACTACTTATGGTGGCTGTGATGATGCATACAGTGAATAAAAGCTTGGATATGGAGACGGGGCAGAAATAGTGCTTTTGGGTTTTTAAACTGTAAATGGGTTGGTTGAGGGAGATGGTATGAAACAGAGTTAGATTTGTGGTTCAGAAAGATGACCTGAGTGTCATTGTGAAGAGCGACCAGAATCTTTACTGCTGGGGACAGGTAGATGAACCAAAGTGCAGGTAAAGAAACAGGAAGAGCTGGAAGCCTGAAGTAAGGAAGAAGTAATGAGGATGAAAAGGATCGACAAATTCAAGAGTTATTTATAGTGACTTATTGCAAAGGAGGAAAAAAATATATAAATGAATCCCAGGTGGCTAGTATAGGTCATTAGGTAAGAGATGAATATATTAAATGAGGTCGAAAATATAACAGAAAGAAAATATTGCCCAAGAAGTGAACTCTGTTTTATGTAAAGTAAGTTTGAAATCCTCGTGAGACACGTAAGGAAATACAGAAAGGGATGGTCTAAAATGTATGTTTAGAGCGCAGAAGAGCCCTCTGGTTGGGGGAAAGGGTTTGATGGCCTATCAAATCCTTCTATTTCCAGCCTTATCATTAGTAAGAAAGAGAAAAATAGTGGTACATGGGAGTTGGTGGAGAGAAAATGAAATCCTAAAGTTATGTCAATTATTTTCTCTTTACATGATATGAATAATGTAATACATGCATATTAGCTATCAAATATGTAATTGAATCTCAGATTCTAGTGACTCTAGATTGCTTCCAAGATAATAAAGACATCTACCTAGAAAAAGCAAAGTAATATTGGCATATCATTCTACATTTTCATACAAGTCTTACCACTCACGTAGCAGTACACCATTGTACTTTTTTCATTCAAGATGAAATAATTTTATTTTCAGTCTTGCAATTTCACATTTCTTGAAACTATTATATTGATTACATTTCTAAGAAAGTAAATTACATGAAAACCCATACAGCTGTGTACAATAATTATATAAACAGGAAAATATAGTTATTTGGGCACATGCGTGTGTTTTTGTGTATTTAAAATGTTCAGAGTGGTACTTTAAGAGAGATTTGAAATAGAATAACTGGAATTAACTGGAATGAGAAAAAATAGTTTTTTTGAGACTCTTTATCTTGTAATTGCAAATTTCAAAACAGAAGTCTCCATTTTGCTGGTTGAGATGCATTCCTGCTAATTAAGATGATTCTTTGTTGGGTTCTTGGTGACGTGTTTACCTTTTGGATTCCACACAGATTCAATCAGACATTGTAATTTGTATTTATTTCTGCTACAGTTCTCCGCCATTATGATTGTGAAGGTCCTTTCATGTTGAGTCTGTTTCAAAATAATCTAAAACTTTTCAAGACAGTTCAAAGCATTATTCAGATTGAGGAATTGGGAGCCTAATTTGCTATGCAGTCAGGAATACAAAGATTTCAGTCTCCTAAACTTTAAAGAAAGCATAGTCAGCTTTCTTTTTGTTAATTGAAATTGAAATTTGTAGGCTCTTTTTTATTTATGAATTAGAAAAGTGAAAGGTTATTCAGTGAGAAAAATTACATGGAGAAATTCCCAGAGTTGAAGATGTACATGTGCCAGATAATACAATCTTTAATTTTTTTAAAGAAAAAAGTAACATTAAATGTTTGCTTAGTTTGATAATATACCTAAGGATAAGAACTAAAAGTAAAAATATCAGTCACAAGCACAGGACCCATAACTTTATATTTTGATGTGTTTTCTTCCAATTGCTTTATTTTGATGTTTTTAAACATACAGGAAATCATATTATTGTAAGTAAAACTCATACTACAATTTTATCCCCTTGACTTACTATGTTGTTCAAGACCTCCAATGTTATGTTGAAAATGTTTGTTGTTAGTGACTAACTCTTTCCCTTGAAAGGAATGCTTCTAAATTTTCTTTACTCTGAATAACATTTTCTCTATGTGTTTTGGAAGATGACTTTTACAGTTAAAAAAAGTTACTTTCCATTTCTAGTTTTCTAACAACTTTTTATCCTAAAAGGTACTGAGATCTATTATCTTTTTCTATATCTTTTGAGATGATAAGTTTTCTCTCATTTAAACCATAATGTGGTGAAATTACGATGATTTATTTTCTGGTGTGAAATTATCCTTAAGTCTTGCAAAAAACCCCATAATGGATCACAATTTAGTTTTTATGTAATAGACCAGGAGAAGCAATTTTTTAAAGTGATTTTAGTGTTTATGATTATAAAGATAATTTAGGGTAAAATTTTATTTTCTTGATATGCTCTTATCTGGTTTTGTTACCTCAGAAGCTGTAGCATCGTGTTATCTGAAGCTAGTTGTGTTAAATACACCATCTTTTTTTTTTTTTCCTAAGTTGGGTAAAATTACTTGTACAATATTAGGTCTGCTTGGCATGTTTGGGAATGGGGCAGGATCTGATATATTTTTGATAACTTCTTCCATTTTTGAAGTCACTATAATCTATCCAATTTTTGTGTTTATTATACCAAATTTTGCAAGTTTTTTTTTTCTAGAAGTTTCTCTTATCTAGGCAGGCTTTTCGATTTGTGAACCTATAGGTCTTCATAACATTCTTGTATAATTTTCAAAATCCTTTATTATATCTTTAGCAATGACCTTTTATTTATTTAATAAAAAACAATTTTATGTTTTCTACTTGTGTTGCTTAGTCTTTTAAGACTACCTTGTTAGTCATAAAGAAGAAATCCTAGATATTGGGGTTCTTGATTTATCCCCATTGTTAATTCTCCAGGTCACTGATATCTGCCTTGGGCATTTTGTTAGAAATGGTGAGAAAAGAAGGAGTGGAGGGCTTGGCCTTGCTTCTCTTCTCCTTCCCCACCCCAGGATTATCCATCCTCTCCATTTGACAGTGAGTGGAATAGGACTTGAGTAGTATGAAGGAAGATGAGGCTTGAAGGGAGATGGAGAGAAGTACTCTAGAGAGGAGTGTAGTGTGGAAAGCCAGAGCATCTCAAGCCATTCCTGAGGAGTGAAGGAAAGTCGTTATGATCTGAGTGTAATGAATGGCAAAGGTCATGAATGAGTGTAATGAATGGCAAAGGATGCCCTGAGCTCAGGGCTGTCTTGGTTATCGTCCCTATGCTACCAGAAGGGCAATATTTGAAGATTTCACAAAAGGAAGATAGGCTAGTTTGAACAGGTAATTGGATGTCTGCTGTTCATAAACCAATATATTATTATCAGTAAATGGTTCATTCTAGCAAATCATGGAGCTTTTAGGACATATGCCTTAATAGGATGTTAAGCTTAGACCAGATCAGAGTGAAGAAAAAATAAGTACTTCTATTAAGTGTTTTAAAAATTACCTTTAGGACGTAGTTCCATAGTCTAGTGGTTAGCATGTCTGCTTTACATGCAGAAGGTCCTGGGTTTGTGCCCCAGTAGAACCACAGTCCATGGTCTATGGCCATGCCACCCTGAATAAGCCTAATGTCTGATCTTGAAAGCTAAGCAGGGTCGGGCCTGATTAGTACTTGGATGGGAGACCACCTAGGAAGACCAGGTGCTGCAGGCGTAAAAAAAGAAAAAAATTACCTTTAACTTGTTCCAAAAATAATTTAACGTGGCTGTGCTAACAATAATAGAACTGTCTATCCCAGAAAGCTAACTTGGGCAATTCCTCCTGTGCCTGCGCGGTGATCTTAGATTGATTCTGAAATACCAGCAGGACTGCCCGTGACAGCTGTTTACCTCCACGTGTTTGTGGTATTTGCTGGTGTCCTAGTGTGAGGCTGAGAACATGGCTTGAGCATGCTGTGTTGTACTGTGTATGCCTTCCGATACCAACGGGCTGGCAAGTATTCAAGCTATTTTCACTCCTGTTAAATGCAGAGGAATAAGTTCTTACCTAGGAGGTTCTACATTTTTGGCAAGAGGCCTAGTCAAGCCCAGAGGAAGAAAAAGAACGAAATGGAATTTTCTTTAGTGGATGAAGAGATACGGTTTTGTCAGATAAGTGTCGGGCTAAGAAGTACTTGAAGGCAAAGGAAATATATTGGAAAAGTTCTGGAGATGAGATAGTGGTTCAGATCCATAGATTAACTTACACAGATCATTTAAGTACAGCCAGAAAAAACTTTCAGCTGAATAAATGAAGATTCGGTAATAGGCCAAAAAGAATTTTAGTAAGTTTTCACCACATTCTCTTGTTTTTTTGTTCTCCCACTAATTAAATTAAATTATATGTAAAGCACACAGTTGTGTAAAGCACACATCAAAGGTGTTCTGTAATGCTGAGTTCTTTACTTTTCAGTTTTTTAATTGTTTTTCCCCCCTCATTCTGTCCCTTTGTGTTCCTTTTCTCTTTCTATTTATAGCTAATCATGTTTCGATTGTTTAAATGAACACATGTGCAAAAATAATTCAAAACCTCAGGTACATACAAATTTCTGGCAACCAAGTAAGTGGAAGTCAGCTTCACAAATCTCAGTTAACAAATCTCATTCATACAGATGAGACGTATCAAAACAAGCTGATAATATGTCTGGTTTTCCTTTTTCCTAACTAAATCTTTTTGCTTTGGGGCTGAAGTTATTATCTGACTCCTTTTTTAGTTTATTTCATTATAAATTAATTGATGCTCAAAGTGCATTGTAATAGAACCTTATTGCAAAACTATTTAACACTATCTACCTAAAGTAAATGTGCATTTAAACTTATGACATAGAAGTGCTCCTCATCGTATGCAACCAAGAGCTCATGTATCCATTGATATAGATAAGGAAGTTTATGTCGATAAAAACCCAAGCAGGGAACAACCAGATGTTTACCAGCAGAATAGATCCATCCGTTTTGCTATGTATTACTCAGAAATAATGAACAACAGATGTCAGACACACAAAGAGTACATATCGTGTGATTCATGAAGTTGAAGTTCAGACAAATCGAATCTGTGGTGCTGGAAGTTAGAATAGTGATTACCAACTGGTTGATGGAAATAGACTGTAAACAGATTGAGAAGGCCACATGGAAACCTCTTGGTTATAAATTGTCTAAAGACTGATCTGGATAGAGGTTCACATTTGTGTACAGAAATATTCATCAAGCTGGATAATTTGTGTGCTCCATGTAAGCTACAACCAAACACATATTGAGTGATTTTCATTTATCCCTCAAAGGGTAACTGATACTAAGTGTATGTTTTTTGTTGGTTGGTTGGTTTTTGTTTTTAACTAAGGCAAGGAAGTTATGCTGATGTGTTGCTCTTAACAGACGATACTGAGTTGACTTTGTATTTGGTGGCCACCGTGGTGAACTGAGCTCTTATTATGTTTGATTTTGATCCTCAAAGCTGCTTTACTTTTCAAGAAGTTTTTCACCAAGCAATTAGTATTATTTTGTATTTTGTTGACCTTATGCAGATTAGAAGTAGCTTGAGGAGGTTTACGGTAAAAAGGAGAAGCCTGCCTAAGTTTGGAAGTTAACCAAGGATGGGCTGCATATTTCAATATTTAATATTTAATATATGATGTTATATATTATATGTTATAATATATAACTATATATTACATTAATATGTAAATAATATACATTTATATCCTATGTATTTATTATAATATATATTTATATATAGTATAGAAGCTGTCTTAAACTATGTGCTTTATCTCATATTCTTTTTTGTTTGACTTACATTTTTTCACACAGAGAACAACTTCTGTATTAAACTAACAGGATTAAATTAAGATTAGAAGTGGCTATCTATGAGAATTTATGGTCAAGCTCATCAAAAGTTTAGAAATTTTTTCTAAACTTTCTAAATTTTTAGAAAGTTTTTCTAAACTTTCTAAATCTTTTCTAAACTTCCTAAATTTTTAGAAGTTTGTTCGTGTCTGTGATTTATCCAAGGTTTCCTGTTTTACTCATGGCTAACGACTTTCCACGTGTCCATCAAAGGCCTTTTGCTTTTCTCGATAGACTTGGGGTTTCTAGCTTTCCTGCGTACCTCTTCAGAACTCACTCCCTGCTTCCTCTCGGCCCTTGGTTTTCCAGGCTGCCCTGCAAGTCGGGGGTCACGGGGAAAGGCTGCACCAGTGTCGGGAGGTGACGCTGCTGACTTACAAGTCCATCCCCATGCAAGTGGATGGGGAGCCCTGCAGGCTGGCCCCAGCGATGATCCAGATCTCCTTGAGGAATCAGGCCAACATGGTGCAGAAGAGCAAGAGGAGAACGTCCATGCCTTTGCTCAATGAGTGAGTCTGCCCCTCGCCCACCCGTGGGAACACGGAGGCCCTGGAGACGAGAATGCAGAGCATGTGCATGGGCGGGTTCCCTGTCTGGAGAAAGGAACCAGGCTCAGACCCAGCAGGTCCTCCGTCTCTCTCGCATTTTTCCTTCCTATTTCCTATACAGCGACCACTTTTAGAAGTTATTATTGCATTGTGTACTCGATTGATGCTGCTTCTCCACAGTCCGCTTGAGTATGTATTTACTGGGACCAGCGGAAAATCATCGAGTGGTTCTAGAGCCGTAAAAATGAATCCAGATGTATGTGCTCTCTCTTGTTTTGTTTTAAGAAGGCAGGCTGTCGGCCTCCTCTTTGCTCACATGCTTGGAGAGTGTTGGTTTCTCCGACAGCGGAGCTGGATTTTGGCTCACTTCCCTCCACGCTGCATCGCCTTCTGCCTGTTGGTGAATTGTCCTTTTCCTGATGCTCTCACTTTGGCGTCCCTTGTACTCTGGTGCGTCAGCTCAATTTGCCATGCCGGGTGGCGTCCTACTTTCTAGATTTATCCTGACGCACGACTCAATGTTTAAACAAAGTGTATCCCCCCCTTTCTCTGGCCCTTTCCTTTTTGGTGTTTTCATAAACTGATTTGAGATAAAGTGATAATGACTAGATATTAACTTTTTAGGGTCCCTTAATCTGATTTTTGATTGAACTATCTATTTGGGGTGGGAGAAGGGGATGGAAAAAGGTGGGGATTTGGGGCATCTTTTTTAGTATCTTCTGTATATCATGCCATATGCCTCATCTGACTCAAAGTAAGGTCATTTCGGGGCTCACCCTTGGGTCATGTTTCTGTCACAGCGAGGGACCCTCCAAGCTCCTGTTTGTGGCCTGTGATGCATGGTTACCTATTTTACTGAATGGCTGGCTCCTCTAGTGTCTGAGAAGCGAGCCTGGCCAGGTATTTACTAAGTCAATATGACAATCTACAGAAGTGCCTAGAGCAAACCCATGACATAGGTGCCATAGCTCACTTCCAAAACTTGACTTCATTGCTCTTTCCGACATGGCATATGTCGAGGAAGAGCGTTAGACAGGGCTTTTAATGTGTTTTAGATTTTGATGTCTGCTTCCAAATCTGAAGCTGGGGTGAGAGATGAGAGATCCCCTCTTGTCGGCTTCCTCCTTCCCCAGAGTCACTTTGGACGTCCCCAGCACATTTCCTAAATCATCATCCAGAAGTCCCGTTTAGCTGTATCTCTTGTTTTGTTACGTTTTGCGATTAGTGAAACTCCTAGCTCATTCCTGATGCGTTTACCTTCTATCGGGCTGAATATACAATGCGAGTTAGTGTCCATAGGCAAACAGCTCCCGTTTGCATGCTCTGTGCTTCAGGTTGTTTCAAACACCTCTTGCCCTTGAGAAAGAATTTGTATTTCTTTAGTGACTGTGTTAAGAATTTGTTTGGGCTTTCTTAGCTCATGGAAACTAATATAAATAGTTTTCTTTTTGTGCTTATGACACACGTGACAGATGTTGTGACTTCATTGATTTAGCTGGGCAGGGGTTCAAGAAGCCCATCTCCACCCCAAAACAGGAACTCTCCACCAGGGGGCAATAGTGGTTCCATCAAAGCAGTCTTGGGTCCTTTGAAAGACCTATGTGACATGGCGATAATAGTATGCCTTTTATTTTTACAAAGAACACACATAACACTTTAAAGTTATAGATATTTATTACTGGTTATGATGAAAATTTTTTAACATTATATTTTTAGAAAATTAATAGAGTTGGCACATTTTCGAAGGTGAGCAAAACACCCAGTTATCATATAAAACTCGTCCATTGAACTTTAATTTCTTTCACTCACTGATCTCATTCACCTTCTGGGATTTGATCGCTTCTTTCTATTTCACCAGAAGTCCTTGTTTTGAAATCACACTTCTTCTACTGGGTTTCCAGGCCAAGTTCCAGTTTAAAGGCAGCCTGGCCTGGCCATGAAGACCTTTTTAAGGAGGTGTTGTTCTACCTCCTTCGTCTGCCAAGACTTTCTGTCTTTCATCCATGGTTGTACGAAGTTTACTACTGCAGCCAAGTCGGAGAGATGATTATTTCCTTACTTCATTTTTTCCATCCTTCTTTCTCTTCATTTCTTTCTTCCTTTCTCCCTTTCGTATTTTTCATTAAAACTATATGTTTCTTCTGTTTCATTTGCCTGTCTTCTTTCAGAAGAAAGAGAACTGGTTTAAACTGTCTCAGGAATTTTAGTTTAAAACCTGTGTGTGTGCTGGGAGAGAGCGTCTCTCAGTAGGAAGAGGGTACCTTTTCAGTTCATCTTAAGGAATTGCTCTCCTGTCCCACAGCATGTTAACTATGAATATTTGGGGTTTAAGTTGCTGTGGCTTCCTAAACAACTCACATATTTGCCTTTTCTCTGAGAAATCACATCAGCACCCTGGGTTCCATCTGTGACTGATCAGCTAATAAGTCTTAGGTCTGTGTCTTCAGCCCAGGCTTTCTTCTAAAAATTTAAAACTCATACCCAAATATCTTAGTTGACATTTTTACCTGGATATCTCATAGCAACCTCCCATTATATGGTACTCGTGGATTTATTGACTCGGTTCCTTTTGCTTTCTTTTCTCGCCATCCTGTGAGCCTTTTTCATTCACATTTATATAAATGGAACCTCTGTCCACTCATTCATCATGTCCCTAGCCCCTAGAGTCCTTTAAGTCAGAGGTTCCCAACCTTTGTGGCACGAGGGACGGGTGCTCCTATGGGAATCTAATGCCTGATGATCTGAGGTGGAGCTGAGGTGGTGATGCCAGTGCTGGGAAGCAGCTGCAAATATAGATGAGACTTTGCTCACTCACCTGCCCACCACTCACTTCCCGCTGTGTGGCCCCATTTCCCAGTTCCTAACAGACCACAAACTGGTACCGGTTTGCAGCCTGGGGACTCCTGCCTAGGACACCTCCACTTTCACATATTCGATGTGTTCTTTGAAATCTACCTTCGGTTTATTTCCCACATCTCTAACTCTCTCACCATCTATGCATCCTCTCTGCCAATTACCTCTCAGCGGCACTGCTGACGTATGCTCACAATTCATTTCCTGACTTCTAGTGTTG
Source organism: Macroglossus sobrinus (assembly GCA_004027375.1). Taxonomy (NCBI): domain Eukaryota; kingdom Metazoa; phylum Chordata; class Mammalia; order Chiroptera; family Pteropodidae; genus Macroglossus; species Macroglossus sobrinus. The sequence goes on along the minus strand of PVKZ01003351.1, from coordinate 32,236 downwards.
CTGCCCTTCATAAAATGTCTTTTCCAAGTTAAAATGACCTTTCTAAAATCGTAAAACCCACATTCCCTAGCTTTTTCAATCTTTTTGGTCATTGCCTTCTTCATCCTCATCTTCCTATGCTTCAGAGATAATTGCTATTCCTGGAGCACAACGCTGACTTGAATATCATCATATCTTTGCCCTCCTGTTGCAGTGACCTTCTTACCTCCTTGTGATCTGCTAACTCTCACTCGAGTTCAAGACTCCATTGAAATATCACTTTCCACAAGAATTCTTTTCTACACTATTCAGTGTTCCTATTGTGCTCTCCATTACTTTAATCACACCGTTTATCAAAAATAACATAATCATTGGTTTACTTGTCTCACTTCCCTGCTCTGTGGGAGACTTTGGGGTTTCCCTCTTAAGGTCCCCCAGTGCCTGTCAGTGTGCCTGAGACTCGTGGTTACATGTTGAATTAGTGGCTCACACATGGATCAGATATGTAATATTCTATTTGTTACGTTTCTCAAAAGTTATTTCTAAAATAACATAAATCTAATATATCATGAACATTAAAATAATGTAGGAAATGTCTCGACTATACTTTATTATAATAAGTGGAAGGATTTCAAGGTCTGGTTCACACATATACCTGGAGGAACAGCCATGAGACATGTTTAAACAGTAAGGCTTCATGATGCTACTAGAGCTTCATTTATGCAAAAAGGAAAAAATAGTTAAAAACAAATTTCTTGGTGTGTCACTCGATTTGTTATTGCTATATGTACAAACTAAAAGGCTAAGCCCCATCTGTGTTCAGTACCCACCCTCACTGACACAGGAGTATAGCTCACTTTTTCATGGCTTATAAATCTACTTGAAATATGAACTCCAGTAAATACCTTCCCCCCAAAGTAACAATGATCTATCTAGGTTCATATACTAGTCATGTGGTAGCCAGATTATGCTCTCTATTTGAAAGGCATCTTAGAAAGACATCAGACACAGGGAGAACTCATGCTAGCTGTTACCCCGAGTTCACTAGTAATTAAGACTACAGCGTTGGGGGCAACTGTATCATCCTAAGATGAGATTTCTAGTTGGCAGACTTTGCATTAGGCAACCAGAGTCCATTATCCTGGCTCCTGAGACATATTATTGGTTCTTTGAGGATAAAAGCGAGTGACTTCATGGGTGACTTTATGTGAGAATCTACACACCCAGCAGAAAAGAGGAATCGGTGAGTTATGTCTATTACAGTTATAGAGAAATTGTTCAAATTATCTGAGAGAGTAGAGAGAACAATTATGTAAAAAGCAGCAGGAAATTTGGTGTTTAGTTTCTTGATTCTACATTTTTTCTCTAATAGGCACTGGAGGCTCTCTCCTTTATATAAGAAGGGAGAGAAGGGAGAAGTCTGTGCTTTCATTCTCCTACCAAGAATATGAGTGGAATGACAGTATCACTGGGGTGAATTTAGGCTTTTGGGGTAACCATCACCTCTGGAGTTCTTAAAAAGCCTTTGGTGTTTATGTGAAGAAAGTTAAAGTTTTTGTTGAGTCACTCTTTTCACGATGGTGGTCTTTGGATATGAATATTCCTACAAAACCCTGGGTTCATAAGGATTACGTTAAGGGATAAAACAAATATACCTTGACTCTCCTCAAAGATGAGTTGACCGTGCCAGCCAACCCTTGTATGTGTGAGTGTGTGTGAGTGTGTGTGAGAGTGTACGTGCGCACGCGCACTGTGCTTCCTCTCTTTGGATGTCCTGACTGACCTAGAGCAAGAGAGGACCATCACCTGTCCCGCCCTCGCAGCCCTTCCCAGCCTCAGCACCCCCTCCCGCACCCTCTGCCCTCCGCGTGCCCTGCCCTGCCCTGAGCTCCGATCCATGGCTTGCCTTCGAGCCAGCCTCCGCCATGTGTCCTGTTGGCTTCGTCGCTATCACCGGCTTTCTGGATTATTTCCATGGCTGGCTTGATTTTCTTTTTCATGCACTGTTTAGTGACGCGCTCATTTAATTTCTGTTTAAATTTTGTGTGTCTCTCTTTCTCTCTCCTGGCTTGTTCCCTGTCTGTCCACGCTGTTGTGCTGACTGTCTTCGCTGCTCATTCCCTGCTGCCTCTAGCCTCCATCAGGTGCAAGCTGCGGACCTGCGAAGAGTGTCTGCCCCTCCGGGCTCCTTCACCATGTGAGTACAAAGCCGGTCAGTTTTTACATCTTATTCGCCACGTGCATCTCCTCCTCAGGGTTAGAGGACCCGGGTCCTCTTCCTTCACAGGACTGCTTCTCAGATGGAGGACCACCTACCCTTAATGGCTTTCTCTACCCCTTCTTTGCTTTGAGATGGAGCTGCGAAGTTCTTTGTGTTCTATTTGTCTTGTTCCTCTATTGAGTTCACAGTTAATTTTTTAAAATTAGATACTTGAGGGCCCATAGTTGCATGGGGTCGTATAAAATTCCACACTAAGCACTGGTTTTTATGGAAAATTGATAATACCACTAGAACCATGCATTAACTCTGGCTCAGGGAGAATTTCATGAAGTACCTGCTGACCTTAGTTTGTGGATGGGCCCCTAAAATTATGTAGAGTTTTATACCTACATCTGTGCATTTTTCAGGGTTGAAGATCCATAGTTATAATAAAGGAGCAATGATCCAAAACTATCATTGAATTAGCATTTTATATACAGAAATTTCTACTTAATACACTCTATGCTTTTATTTTTTCTGGTGAAAACAAACAAAATATATATATTTTAGCACTTATCTTTGAGACTTTTTAATGTGGCCTCTGTCTTGTTCATCTTTCTTTTTCCTGTCTTACATATAGTTAGCTACCTGTTATTATGTTACAGGTGCTTTAAATACGTTAACTAATTTACCCTCCCAGCAACCCTATACCATGTGTGGTATCATTATCTCCATGGGATATGTGAGGAATCTGATGCACAGTGAAGTTAAGTAACTTGCCTAAGATCACACAGCTAATAAATGATAGACTGGGTTGCAAACTCAAGCAGTCTGACTTCAAAGTTCATGATCTTAATAATCTATAAGGCGTCACCTTTTATGAATCACTGTCTGCTGCATTTCTCAGGGTCTGGTTGAGTGATTGCCCTTTTAAAGAATTCTTCCCTGATTCTTGCTGCTAGAATTAGTTATGTCCTCACTGGAGTTCACTATTGATTTGCTTATCATAGTTCTCAAAGTCTACTAGGATCAGTATTAATTACATTAGCTCTGTATCTGTGTGTGTCCCACACTAGACTTAGGAACGTGACATCATTGACTGTATTTTCTTATGAATCTCTGTGTCCAGCCCTGATCACAGATCTTAACACAAAATATTCTGAGACCAAACATAAGTCTTGGTTGGTTGGTAGACTGACTGAATGAAAGAAAACAGGTATGTGTTGAACTCTAAAATATCGAACGTCTTAGGAGTACGCCAAAGTGGTTCCCAAAGTTCAGTTAGATGATCTTACTTTCAACCCTAGTCTTTTGATATGAGATTTTTTATTAACAAATATTTTTTTTTAAATATTGATTTTGTACTTGCTCTGTGTCAGACACTGTTTTGTGCTTGGTGTCTGGCAGTGAGCACAACAGAGCAGTACCTTCATGGATCTTAAAAGCGGGTGGTCAAAGGATCAATAAGACGATAACACTTCATTTCCAGTTTGGAGGCTATTGCTGGGATATAGTCTGTGTTCTACTTAAGTAGAAGGAATGGCTCTCATTGGTCATTATTTTCAGTGGCTCTAGTCATAGAGTTTAGGGTACTGGGAGTATCAACAAAAGTTCATGTGGAATTTACCATTCATCACTGTTCAAGTTTTGGTTGTGTTTAAGTTTTAGTCACATATAAGTTCAATTAAGCTCTTTTTTTCTTATTCCAGGTGTGTATGCTATAGTAAGGTAAATTCTCATGTTTCTTTTGATAGAATATGGCAAGCAGGACACCTAGATGCGGTCACTTTAGCGCTTGAATAGCAATCTGAAATATATTTATATATGGCATAGTAAATATTACATGTTCTTGATTTATACCTATATATGTAATTGGTGAAATAATTATGTAACAAAAATAATTAAATCAAAGTATATTTTTTAAAATTAGATAACAAAACACCGTCGAGTAGAGCAAGGAACATGGAGAAAAATCAAGCAGAATGGAGAGTATTATGTCTTTATATATCATGGCTGTGATAACTTAGCTTGGACCCACCCTCACACTGTCATTTGCTATTTTCGGCAATGTTTAAAAATCACATTAATGTTGCTTTTGTCCTCATGAAAGTCAGGACTCCAGAATGTACCTGATACATAACCCTTTGTGACTGACTTATTTAACTGGCCGTAACATCATTGGGATTTATCAAAGTTATTGCATGTATCAATTACTTATTTCTTTTTATTGCTGAGAAGTCTTCCAGTGTACAGATATTTCCATTTATTTACCCATGTGCTCAATGAAGAACATCTGGATCTTGGCTATTTCCAATGTTGGGAAATTATAAATAGACCCGCTATAAACACAGGTTTTATGTAAATGTAAGTTTTCACTTTTCTAGGGTAAACACCTAGAAATGAGATTCCTGAGTCATATGGTAGGTGTATATTTAACATCATTAGAAGGTGATAACATGTTTTCCAGATGGTTGGACTATTTTACGTTTCTGCCAACAACATATGAGAGTTCCAGTTACTACACACCTCTGTCGGCACGTGGAATTGTCAGCTTTGTAGAATTTTAGTCCTTTAATCATTCAAATATGAGTGCTTTTATGTGATTATTTGCCTTCTATTTGATACTCTTCGATGAAGCATCTGTTCAAATCTTCTGCTGATTTCTTGAGCTGTTTGTTTTCTTCCTGTTGAGTTTTGAGAATTTGTTACATATACTGGATCTCGATCAGTTAGATATGTGCTTTGAGAATATTTTTCTCCCAGTGTATATCTTGTGTTTTTGTTATCTTAACAGTGTCTTTAGTAAAGCAAAAGTTCCAACTTTTAACAAAATCCAAATGATCAATTTTTTCTCTAGAACTATATTTCCTCCAGACATAGGGAAAAGGTTAAGGAGAATTGGAGTTATTCATTCTTTAAATGTTTGTTAGAATCTGCCAATGAAACCATCTAGGCCTTGAGATGGTTTTTAACTATAAGTCTATTTCATCTAGGAGTTAAAGGACTACACAAATCTTCTATAGGTGAGTTTTAGGTTTTTTTGTATTTTGTTGTTTTTTAAAAATTTTTTGAGAAATCTTTTTTATCTAAGTTGTTGATTAGTGTACATAGAATTATTGGTAGTATTTCCTTATTCTTTTAATGTCTGTGTGGTCTGTACTGATAGCCCCCTTTTGTTCCTGATATTAATGTTTTCTCTTCTCTCTTTTCTTAATATTTTTTATTCACTCTTTTTCTTTGTCAATTTTAGTAGAAATTAATCAATTTTATTTTATTTTTTTAAAGAATCAGCTTTTGATTTCATTGCTTTTCTGAATTGCTTTTCTGTTTACAGTCTCTTTGATATCTGTCCTTTATTATTTTCTTCTTTCTGCTTGCTTTGGGTTTATTTCTTTTTTTGTTATTTAAAGTGGAACCTAAATTTTTTTTTAATAGGCAATTGACTCAGTTGAGTTCGGGCCACAAGTTCTGACTGGCCTTTTGAAGGTTGTGTCTACAATGTTAGGTCTGTTTCTGAAGCGTTTTCAGTGCTATTCATATCCATCTGGTGTGTGTGCCACCAAGTTGCAGTATGAGATCTGCATGGAGGTTCTACCTGGTAGTTCAGCTTTTCAAGTCTATATGATACTTGGGGTCAAAGTTGCACATTTGCAGCTTAGAGATGGACCCAAGAGTTCATGAACATCTTTATGGAATTATTGTCCTGAGTTCCTCTATTGCCGTTGTCATCTGTTCTCAATAGCACTATTCTGTTTCCTGGGGCTCTCTTCTTTGTTCTTTCAGCCCAAAAGCTAAAGTCTTTGTTACCTCACCTTTGTTGCATCTTTCTGCAACTGTGTCCATGTCCAGGACCAAGCACCGTAGACAGAAAGAAAAAAAGAAGCAGTGTTAGTTTGTCCTTTTCTCTTGGAATCACAGCTCCTCTTATCAGAGGAGAAGTTTTTTTTTTTTTTTTTTAGTTTTAAGCACCTGATGGCCTTTGGCATCACTGCTGCCAGTGTGACAAAATCACCTGAGTGCTGGATATACAAAAATGGAGGTGGAAAAAATATACAACAAGAAAGGGAGATTTTCCTGAGTTTCTCTGAGTGTTCAGCGTCCCTTTCCTTTCCTCAGGGCAGAGCTCCAGGGCTTTGTGAGCTGTCTCTGCCTGAGCCCGGTGTCTGCGTCAGGGTCCGTGCTGTGGAGCCCATGCCAGGGTTTTAGAGGGAAAATGGGGTGAGCTCATCACCGGGTTGATAGTATTTTAAATTCTGGTCTTCTCTAGTCTGCTGCTATGATTTACTTTTCAAAGTTCTCAAAAAGCTGCTTTATGACTTCAGAACAGGTTTTTGTTCTCATTCAACAGATATTTAGTTTCATGGACATGGACAATAGGCTAGTGATGACCAGAAGATATGGAGGGAGTGGGGGTGGTAGGTGGGGTAAATGGGGTCAAATATGTAGTGACAGAAAGAACTCTAACTATGGGCAGTGAACACACAATGTAAATGTATATATGCCTTACTGTTAAAATGTAGAGCTGAAACATTGAATTTCGTTAACCAGTGTGCCTATAAAATAATTAATTAATTAATTAATTAATTAATGAAAAGAGTTAACGAAAGATTAAAAAACTGTAAATAGGAGCCTAATAACTTAATATGCTGATTTTTTCTGTCATACTAGCCAAAATTTTATTTTTATTGTTATTTATTCATACCATAAATCTGTTGTATCTAATGAAATAAGTCACTATTCTATAAAAAATCTAATAAAATTTCTTTTTTAAAAAAAACTAGATATTTATTGAATGCCTACTGTGTGTAGGCACACATGAAATGCAAAAAAAAAAAAAAATTATGAAGAAAAAAGAACAAGGAATCCCTGCCCTAATACTTAAGAGCATTTACTACATGTCAGGCAGTGGTCTTAGCATTTTATGCACATTAGTTCATTTAGCTTTTATTTTGTTATTTTTTTAAATAATTGCATTCATTAGGGGAGAAAGAATGATGCGTGCTTATCCACCTCACCCAGAACCGTCATTTCTCTACTGTCTTTTAAATCAGAGTGCTATCACACCATACATAGCCCCTTCCTACCCACCATCATTACTCAGAGATTGCCAAAGCTGAACTCAGCAAAACAATGCTGTAGAGAAAACACTGGTATCTTGAACTATAGCCAACATATGTTAAATGCATTATGCCAGCTTACACAGCAGTTACAATGTGAACATAACAAGATGTTTCCCAATGCTAAATTGTGTGGATTTGTTTGTTACTTCAGGGAAGGCAGAGTTAGGCACAGATCCATGAAAAAGTGTGAATTCTCATATTTGACCATAGGCTGAATATAATTCAGCATTCTAAAATTGCTTTTTGATAACTGAATGCTTCTTGGTAAAGGGTGAACTTAACTTAGTTTTTTTGTTCCAAGAAGAAGGGGAATTTCACTAAGGGAAAGAAATATTTTTTGACATGTCTATTTTTTAATGGTTCTGTTTGGGGTTGAGTTTAAGAATGTTGTTGTTGAGAAACTACCAAGGTATCGTCAATCTTCAGTCAATAGAAATTTGTCATAGATGGTTTGACATTTTTGACATTTGCATGCTGGCCAGGGATGTAAACTAGCACATCCTTTGAATTGCTTTCTAAAAATTCTCTAATTCTGTTTTCTAACCTAATCACATCAGAAGTCTTAACATTTTCTTGCATTTGTGTACTATGCTATAAAAAGTCTGTTTATTTTCTTTATTTAGTACTAGCCCTTTAGTTAGAAAGTAAGACTTGATCTGCTTTATTTAGAATCCTTTTTCTTTTCCTTTCTTCTTTCTTTAAACTCCACTCCACCATACCCTGGACTCTGTTAGAGAGTAGCAAACACATTGCCAAAGTAGAAATTTATATGTATGCCTTTGTAAACTAGGACATTTACCCCTAAAGTAGCCCAGAAGAGCCATCAGACAGGGTTTACTTCAAAACGAATTAAGAGTCTAGGGCCATGCCACCCTGAACAAGCCTGATTCTGTCTGATCTCGGAGCTAAGCAGGGTCAGGCCTGGTTAGAACTTGGATGGGAGATGACCTAGGAAGACCAGGTGCTGTAGGTGTAAAAAATAAGGGATTGTAAGCTGACAACGTCCTTGCAATCTGTAAGGTCAACCAAAGGTTGCCTTGCCTAAAAAAAAATAACAACAAACAAACAAAAAACAAAACAAAACAAAAATGAATTAAGCTGTTGGTGGCTAACACACAATCCTTCATGAAAACTCCAAGGTGGTTGTCTCTCCTGGGCCCCCACCCTTCCAGCAAGAGAGCTTCATGTGTGGGGCAGAAATCTGTCCAGATCCTGATTTACGAATTATAATTTTTTCTATCATAGTACCTGGACCCTAAAGCCAATTGTGAGGATGCCAAAAGAACCTGAGCATTCAAAAAAAAAAAATGGAGAATATATTTGTGGTTAATGCTTTATGATTGTTATTGTATCCTCAGGTGGTCATTTCTGAGTGGTAGGATTTTACATAATGTTTATAATTGGCTTTCTGTATTTTCTGATTGATTTCAATAAACATGAATTATTTCTATAAAGAGGGGAGAAAGCAAAAAATAAAGTTTATGTTTTTAAAGGCACCGTAGAGAATTGCTAAGTCCATGTAATCGAAAGATAGATCATTTGCTCAATCTCAGAGAGAGCGTCAGGATTTCTGAAAAGCAGCAGGAACTGCTAAGCTTCACACGTCTTTTCTCATCTCTTCCCCTCCCACTGCTACATTTTCTGGGTTATCTTCCTGGTGATTTCTCGTTCCACTGTCTGCAGTGTCTTGACCTTTAATCAGGCCCAAAAGTCATGCTTTCCTTTCTTTTTACACCGCTCCTCTCTGCCCCTTGAAAACTCCAAAGAAAAGTAAGGGAGAGCTTCTTGGGCTTCATCACACCAATGTGCAAACTTGAGCCCAGGCTGCCTCTCGGATAATGGCTGTTTTCCTCCCTATGCTCTGCGAGTTTCCCCAAGTTTCCTCACTCCATTGTGCTGTTCTCACCCAGATAACCAGAGGGGGTCTAGTGACTTAAAGAGAAAGGGGACCAAAAACATGAAGTAGGCAAGACTTGCCATGGGACATGATGGGGTTATTCATTATCCCTAGTATTGATCAGGGGCCAGGCACTGACTTGGTACACTTAGTGTCTCACCTTGCTCTAAGCAAGAACCCTTGTGGATTTTTTTCATTTAGCAGACAAATAATCTGGTTTGACATGATGCTTAGCACCCTGAATTCTGATACACTTTAAACCCTAATGTTAGCACTGTATATGGTAGCAATAACTATTATTATTTCCATTCCACAGATGAGAAGATTGAGAATAAGAAATGTTAGACAGCTTGCCTAAGATCATATGCTGTAAAGTGAATAAATTTAACCCCCAGTGCTATCTGCTTATACTGACTCTAGTGTCAATATAATTTCTGGTCATTTTCCTGTATGTGTATATATTTATTTTCAGATATGTAATTTATATTTTTTAATCAAATCATATTGTGTATACTTTCCAGCTTTTTAAAACAGGGAGGAGATGAATAATAATTCAATTTTTAGTGTTTCAAGTTATGTAAATCTTTGGTATTACATGTTTGCAGTTCAAGTGTTCTTATAAGAGAAATGTCTGAATGACAGACTCCAGTTAAAAATAAATTCTAGTGCAGCTAAAGAACTTAGGGAGTCTTTAAGAATTGTTAGGAGTGGTATTTGGTCTGAGAAGAAGGCTTGTAGGGAAGGGTCCTGCTCGCATCTACAGAGGGGATGATGCGTGGTGCTTCATTTCTCGTCTTTGCAAAGGTAAACACAGATCGCAGAATCTGGTGCAGTTATGTAAAGGCATGATCCATTTAAGACTCCATCAACATTTAAAATTATATCTCTTTGCTTTTAAAATTTATTTTTAGAGGTGAATTATTCATGTATATGTAGGTGTAGAACCAGTCTTATGAGTCAGCACTTCTGGAACAGGGGAAGGTCACTTCAAAAGTGAAGTGAATATTTACTCGAGTGTTGTTGACGTGAGGTACAGAGCTCAAGGGGACTGTCACACAAGTCGGCCTTGGGGTGAGGAGGCGTGAGCAAGAAGGTTTGGGTACAGGATATGTGCCAGGTTATTGGGCACATATAGAAATATAGACTATAAAAGGAAAAGAAAATGAGTAATTTTGCTAGTGTTTATGAAAAAAAGACATTTAAAATGGACTCTCTGCCCAGGGAGAAAAAAATACTAAATACTTTTAGAAAGTAGTTATTTATATCTCCGGATAAACCATGACAACTGCAATGCTATTAATGGATTTATTTACTGCATACAGAGAGAAAAAAATGACACATTTTAGTTTTTACTCTAGTAGTGCAATAATAACTAATATTATATTCTGCCATAGAGTAAGAAGAACATATTAATAACAAAGAAATCTAGAGTGTTCCAAGAAGTGTTTATTTTGGATTGTTTTGCTGAGGTGGTAATAAATTGCAATAATACATTTCATTTGTGGGAGAATTTCAATTTATTTATACAATTTCAATGAGTTTTCCTGGTCTTTTGTAATACTTTGAAACAGGTGAAATGAAAAAAGAGTACATTTTTAAGGCATAAATAGAAAATACTTGTCGATGCTAGATTTAATTAATCCCCAGAACTCATCATTGCATTTTGCGTCAGAAAACGAAATTCTAAAACTGAATTCAGCAAGTTCCAAAGTTGTAGCTAAGATATTTGACTGAAATGAAAGTGGCATTTGGAGAATTACAAGTGCGACAAAAAGGCCAAAGCGTTCCTGCTTTATATTATAGACAACTGTAATTATTTTATTTTATATTTTATTTTTATGAATCATTTAGACGCTACTGCTCTCAAGAGAGGTGATTTATATCCTTGAATTGGGACATAAATAAATAAATCTTTTGGTTTGATGGCATTTTATTGCCCAGGCAAAGTAAAATAATTACATGTTTCCTTGAAGAAAGGTTCTTGGCCTATGAATATGTTAGAATACTGCCCTTGACAGAGACGTGATCTACTTCAATACAGTAAGTGAAAAGAGAGAAAGAAATGTGACCAGCAAAAGTACCCAAAATTATCTTCACATTCCTTTTAGTATTTGTAGTACTCAAATGTCAACTAGTTAATATGTTAACTAGTTATTTTGTGTTTGTTTATTCTTTTTCATCCAAGTAATTTATTAGTCTACCACTAAAAGTATATCATAAGAAATTTTTTTCTCAAGTTTTCTATCAAATTTTACAAAGTTATTTTTGTTGATGAGTAATTGTCGTAGTGATAGAATTGCCATACGATTTTTACAAGTTCTGTTCTAGCGATGTGTCTTTATTCTGTACATTCTTACACTGACAAGAAGAATGGTTCAAAAAATAATTCTTTAATCCTTGGGTCCAAAAGTGGAGAAAGGTAATAAAAAGTTTCCATCTAATTGGCTAAATTCCTGAGATAGAAAGGAGAACTGGGTTTAGAGCAGTGGTCCCCAGCATTTTGGCACCAGGAACCAGTGCTCCTATGAGAATCTAATGCCTGATGCTCTTAGGTGGAGCTGAGGCAGTGATGCTAGCACTGGGGAGTGGCTGCAAATACAGATAAAGCTTTGCTTGTTCTCCCACAACTCACCTCCTACTGTGCGTGCGGCCCAGTTCTTAACAGGCCACGAAACAGTACGGGTCCATGCCCTGGGGGTTGGGAAGCCCTGTTTTAAAAGACTCTCTGATTTATTCTCCTTGGGTTTCTGACAAGGAAACACTGGGTAGTGGGAACACATCTGTGCTACGAGTGGGGTCTTAACTTTCCACCAGCTGTAGGCTGATGAATAGGACAGTTGTAGAGCTGAGAAGCCACATCTCTCTCCAGAGCCAGATGTAGTCCCACTGAGTATTCCAGACCTTGGCAAGCCATTGTCAACCTGGAGTTAAAAAAAAAAAAAGAATCAAAACATAATAGGGTGCAATACTGATGGCCTACTAAGAAAAAATGACTTTGCCAATACTTTCTCTAATACCCAGATTTTAGGAAATATTAATGTTCCTTTTATAAAGTGTTTTAGATAGAAAGCTAAAACCACTTAAGGCAGTATTTCTTATGTAATGCCATTTATTGTCAGGTCAATACTTTTTATTTCCTTGATATAAAACAAAACATGGAATTCTCTCCTTACTGAGACTGTTTCCTATGGCTGCAGAGCTATTTTCTTAAAGATTCACTTAGTAGCTTTTCAATAGGACACATCTTGTAATTCATACATTCAATCTTTTCTCAAATTGGGGTTACAACATTTCTCAACCTTAATAGATAGCCATATTTAATTTTACTCCATTATTGATTTGTGCATTTTTCCTACTGCTTTGTTTGGTTACTTTTACTTATAAAAATTCTAAATTCTAGATTTATAAGTGAAGTGTTAAAAAATTTTTTAAATTACTGTACTCTAGGGGTTTTTTTTTTGGTAAAATATTGTTTTAATGTTATGCATAGACACTCACTCAAATGCCAGCACTTGATTCATTAAAGTGTTTAGAATTACTAGAAGATGAACAAATATACCACTAGTTTTAAGCCTAATTCAGCATCCTTACTGATATATGTGAAACGCCACGAGTTTTGTCTTCCACGAAATAACACGTTTTAAACTACACAAATCCCAACACTTATTCCACCCTCCTTTCCAGCAAAGAAAGTCAGTTTCTTTATCAGTTGCAAATAAGATCAGGGTATTATAACAGCTTGTGATGATAAACCCAAGCAGAGAATTTTAGCATTTTAAATAGCAACTAAATGTGAGGTTTTCTCTTTGTTTGATATATAGAGATTGAAACCTGAAATAAAAAAGAATTTCTTTCTGAGCACGTAAGATCTGAAGTCATTTAGGTGGTTTGGGAATAACATTGTCCTATCATTTCTCATTGGTTCAAGCCCAATGGTTCCTTACCTCATGGAGGCAGTGATTGATGATCTTCTATACTATCAGAACAGCAAAAGAATTTTCCATGCCATTGCAGCTATAATACTAAAAGTAGCTTGTGTTACTGTTTCAGGATGACATTTTTAGTCATTTTTAATAACCAGGAAACCCCCATTACATGGACTTACTTCATAAAGTGGAAGTGATTTGGTGTGATGAAAGACAGAACTCGAGTTTTTTACTTGTCCCCATTCCAACTGTTCTTAACTGTTTTTTATCTCAGCAATTTGAATTTGTCAAATTCTGCTACAAAAATGCATGTTCCCTCTACCTCTAATTTTCATTCTTCTTTATTTCCTTGGAATATTTTCTTAGCCTTTCATCATGATTTTTTTGTCCAATTCTAATACTCTTTAGGCTGAAAAGAGCAAAACAAAAATGAAAAAAAAGAGTATTAGTGGGAACTTAAGGTCTAAAACTAATATTCCACAAGACTTTTTTTCTAAAATATTGTCATCCCTAGTTACCAATTTAGCAAATATTAGGGCAGTAGACTGCTTTCATGAGATTTAAATCACTGGATGGTATCTAATGATAAGTACAAATTCTTTTTCATTCATATGAAGCAAGCCAGAGAATCAACTCCATACATGAAGAAGGCACAGCAAAAACATAATTGTGCATATTCAATGATAATGCATAAACATTGAAATTATTTCTTATTTGTTGATTTTGTAATGGGAATCAATTTTTCTTTTGAACCAGAGTCTGTTGAGTGATTTCCATTCTGACCAGTGATGTACCTTACACATCACACATGCTTGGGTGTGATAAAAAATGTAATTAGTTGTCATGAAAAATAATTTTTCTCCTTGAAAAGATAGTAAGTCCACATGGGACGCATCAGCTTAACACATGTTCAAAGCTTCGTGGTTGGTATAGATTGTGGGAGATGTAAAGATAGACGTATATAACTCTGCATCCTGTTCTAGAAAGCTCGTGATGATGGGGGAGGAAGTGGGCAAAATTGTCATGTCAGAATCACATTTCTGTTCCACAATGGCCGCTCAGTTGGCAGTGTGATGAGGGCGTGACTGGATGCAGAGCACAGTCAGTCTAGGTGTGAGATGACAGTAGCTTGGTCTGTGTGGTTTTGAGTGGATTGGGTAAAGAAGCATACATATTCGAAAGATATTTAGAAGAGGATGAACTGCAGGGGAGAGCAAGAAGGAGCAGATGGAAATTTAGTTTATTCTGTCCATTCTAATTGAAATTGAAATCCAAGAAGTAAGAACTTCCAGGAGCAGGGAGTTCACCAGAGTGCGGAACACTGCTGTAAAGGGGGAATCAAGGTGAAAACTGAGAACGGAAGGAAAGGAGAAAGACAAGAGACTGTGACCCGAGGGAGAGGAAACTGCGAGTCCATGAATGGCTTAAAAAAGAAAAAATGTATCAGAATCAATAAATACTATGAAATTCGCTGCCCCTATTGAGAAATGGGTGGTCAGGAGAATCTGAAATCTTGAGCAAGTTGAGTTGAGTTGCTTTACAATGCCCCAGTCGAAGCCACGACTAGTTCTTCATCTTTGCTTCTTCTTTAAATGCTAGTAACATGATGCCCTAGCATGTCAGTGAAGATCTTCAGACAATTTCAGAATTATGCTTTGTTTCAACCAATGGCCTAAATGTTTTTTGCTCTCTGATACTAATAGCCTATTTTAAAACTATTAGCCAGTAAGTCAGCCAGTGTTTCTTTGACATGTATTTAGCTCTGGTGCTTAAAGCTTACGTTCTTTTGCCATTAGTGCCTGTGGCTGATTGTCTCAGTGACAGAAAACCTAATTCTGACCCAAATAATAGAAGAAAGGCCAGGAAGCAGAAACTATGGAGAGAGAAGGAAAGAGAGAGAGGAGAGGAGAGGAGAGGAGAGGAGAGGAGAGGAGAGGAGAGAGAGAGAGAGAGAGAGAGAGAGAGAGAGAGAGAGAGAGAGAGAGAGAAAGAGAAAGAGAGAGAGAAATGGGTTTACATTATTTAGAAAGAATTTACAAATGCTTAGAGCAGTCTAAACAAAGAATAGGTTATGTCCATTTTGTACTTCACCACTAGATGAGGATCAAGCAGAGACTGAACAGCTGTTTGAAGATGCAATCATAGACGATTATAGAATCAGACGAGATAGCAGATATTGAGTTAGATAACATAAAAGGTCTCTCCCAACCCGATAATGCTTTAACTCCATTATGTTGTTGGAGATCAGGAGGGGATTACTGTCACTAATAATTTGTAAGCTACGACATATCAGCCGCCTCACAAATGGATTGTCAGGGAGCTGAGAACTTACTCAACTTCTATCAAAAAACAATGAACCTTTAGAGGTACTGTCTCTGGAAACCCAAGTGGGCAGTGGAGCTTATGACTGACTGCTGCCGATGTGACTTTGGTTTTTATCCTTGGTTCCAAATTCAAAAACTTCTTCACAACTTATTTCAGATTCCTGAGCCATGGTTCTGTCACTGAGGCAGGAGACAATAAAGTTATTAAGTTTTATCTGAACTCAGCAGGTGTTAAAAATCTATTTTAAATCTCTGTTCAGAAGCCTTGCTTCAGTTTGGTTTTATTATTCAATATGAAGAGACTCACTTGGATGTATTTTTGGATAGGTTATTGTTAGTGGCAGTTTGAAAATGTCCCAGGGTAAATTACAGCATTTTCTAGAAAATGGCTAAAAGGAGCCATTGATTATAACTATTTCTAAATAAAACCTGGCTTGATAGCTGTTGAGAGGATGTGGTGGTAGATGTTTCTGGTTCACCGTTATTTAATTGAAAAACAGGCAATCCTGAAATGGTTTACATACTTTCTTGGAAAGGACATCTACCCTTTGTTCTTTCCTCTTTCTTTTTATTTGGGATCCCACTGGAGATACGATGCAAGGGATAGAGAGAACATAATCCAACTTGGATTTACCTCCAGATCTAAGGGGAAATGGGCAGCTAAATCAGAGCTTTCCAGAGGAAGGCCTCTTGTGAGCAGCTTAGAGATGCTCTGATAGCAAACTGTGCTAAAGGCTCAGAGCCATGACTTTCTTGCATTTATTTATTTGTCCAAAAATAGTTATTGTAAACAACACATGTCAGGCTCTATTTTAGGTGCTGGAGATGCAAAGAGGGGGAAAAATAGTCTTTCATGCCATGAATTTACACTAGAAATTAATATTTTAATCAAAGTCCAGTTCAAATGAATTTTATTAAAGATTAGTTAGACACATACTTTATTATACTTAGATTACAATTGAGTAGAATCTCACATTTCCATTGCTGAAAAGAAATGAAAGCAACTTATTACTATTATTATTAAGTCAGGCCTCAAGGGAGAAAGGCAGATAGAGTTGTGAAGCCTTTCTGCCTTGCAAAGAAAAACCCTTTATATATGAAAGATAAGTGCTTGGTTATATATATAATTTCATCATAAAAATCAATGGGTCTACATAGTGAATGTTTTAAGGGCAAGTCTTGCACTCAACTATTTAAGGACTGTTAATGAAAACAGGACGTTTACAAGAAAAAAATATACAATAATTATATAACTTTAAGGATCTCTTTTGTAACATGAATTAAGTTTTATATTCTTAATATCTTTCAGGAGAATATCTTGCAAACATTCATAATCCCCACTTGCATTCTCATCCAACAGATTATCGATGGCTATCTAATTCCAAATTTCGTTTCCTTAGCCACGTCAGCAGAATCTCATCCTGCTAAGGGCTGAGATCTACTAACTGCTATTTAGAGCTGGGACTCTGGTTTCTGCTGTGATGTTTTTATCCAGGATAGAATAAAACAATATGGGGCTTGTGGAAGCATCAGGATGTTCGTAATAGTAACACAGCAACAACAATAACACATCTTTGAGCGCTTAGTACCTATCGGGAATGTGTTAACTGCCTTCCGTGTGTCTTCTTATTCATGCTCATTCATTCTTATTATAAGTATTGTTTTCAGATGAGAAAATGCTTTAGAGAAGATAACTTCAGAGTTTACAACATCAAACACAATTATCCGAGTTTGAATTGAAACTAAAATTTTTCTTTTTTTTAAGTTTATCGGGGTAACATTGGTTAATACAATTATATAATTTTGGGGTTTACATTATAATTTGACATCTATATGTTCTATTTTATGATTACTACCCAGAGTCCAGTTTGATCCCCTTTATCTACTTCACCCTCTCCCAATCCCCCTATATTTGATCCCCTTTACCCCACCTACCTCCTCTTTCTCCCCCACCCCCTACCCTGTGGTAACCACTAGTCCATTGTCCATGTCCCTGAGTCTCTGTTTGTAAAACTATTTTTTTTCTGACTCTACATCCTGCTTTATGATCTGTACTGTATTTTCTTAACATTAAGAGGTATTATTCTAAGATGATTCATGTTTCCAGTGAGAAGAGAAAATTATGTGGTGTCAGTTGTCTGGAAATAACCCTGGGGAACAAAATCACCCAGCTCATCCCCTTCATCCATGAAGAGTGTCCATGTGGAAGAGATTGAAATGAGAGGAGTCTGAAATCAGTCTGAAAGAAGCAGTGTTTAGTAAAGAAACTGGTTGAAAGCATGAAGTTTGACGGCATAAGGGAGGATTGAGAGTCCATGAAGGGCCAATTTTTATAAGAGCTTTTGTCATGACCCAAGGGGAGGAGAGAGTAATGAGAGTTAGGTATAAATTGAATAGCAGTGAGTGTTCAAGGAGTTGTCTCGAAGGCACTCCCCCAACACCTCAGCGGGACAGGGAACTGGTGGTCTGGAGATTGTGGAGGCCCACGTGAGTACCTTGAACAAGAGGTGCTCTTGCCCTTCTCAAGAAAATCATCACCGGGCAATTGAAAGTTGAATTTATAGCCATGAACTTCCACTCTGTACAAGGAGCTCAGTCTCGATGTTTCAGAGGAAATTAGTGGGAAGGTGACAGGTTAAGGTCACTGCCCACTGTCAAAGGTAGTTCAATGGTTGCTAAGTTCTTTGGGATCCTTGAGTGGCTCCATGAAGTCAGCTTTGGAACCCCTAATATAGAGCTTAAATAGGAACAGCTTTTGGTAGATGTTGGCACAGAGGTAAATGTATTTTTACCCAGGTTATTAGTCTCTTCTACGCTCTACTAACTTTCTTGGCAAAATTTAATTTTAGAAAGCTAATGGCAGTGCTATTCCCCAGACTCCAAAGAACACCTCTGTCATCCTCTTCTTCCAGTCAGCCATTAATGAGACGCTTATATATTTTGACATAAAAGGACTCGACGGAATGACTTGGCTTATATTTCATCTTAGTGTATTTTTCCTCTTCCATGTCCTAGTTGTCTGTTTTCATGTTATTGATTGGCCTGTAAAATACCAAATGGGAGAAGATGCAAGAGAATCATGACACCAGCCAGGCTAGACAATACTCCGCAGCGAAAACCCAGCAGCTCGTCAGCATGTCTGGGGAGGTTCCTATATGTGCCTTAAACTTCTTCCAACACCTGCTGTTAGCGGATGCTATGGTTTATTAGGCAGAACCTTATCTAGGACAGGACTCTTCAGAATAATAATTATACTGATAATAGATAATATCTGTTGGGGACTTACAATGTGCTAGACAATTTTTTCTAAGCACATCACCTGTACTGACTCATTTAATTCTTATAATATCCCTATGATCATCCTGGCGAATACTGTTATTATCCCTTTACCCATGAAGAAACTGAAGCACAGTTTCCTGATTAACTAGTAAGTGGAAGAACAGTACTTCAAATCCAGGCGATTTGACTTTGGGTCTGAGCTCTCACTTCACTGAGCTGCCTCCCATAGCTACTGTTTACACCAAGCTTATCCTGTTCAAAGGGGTTTTCCATCATGGGCTGTATGATTGATACTCTGAAATTTGTGGGTGGGCCTCATCCGGGGCAACATTTGACAGCAAGCCAAACACGAGGTGCCATAGTTAGAAAACTGGGATTGAGCAAGCTGATGCTGGTGGGAAGGTGGGGTGCATTATTGGCAGAAGATGGAGGGCTGAAAGCAGGGTAGGAAATGTGGAGGAAGGTGGAAGGCAGATGGCAGAGAGTGAGAAGTGTTTAGTGAGAGTCTTCATTTCCTTCCATTTTGTCTAGCTGGTCATTCTGGAGATGCAGCGAGATAATATGTGAATTCATTTGGAATCCAAAAGTTCTATTCCAGTGACAGTTCCTGTTGTATGTCCATGGCGTGCCACCTGTAGGTCAGGTAGGAGTCCATGGTTCAGGAGGCAACAGTATGTGGTGGGCACAGATGAGAAGCTGGGAGGTAGAAATGTGTGGACATGGAGCGGGCACTGATGGATTTGAGGAAGGGGGTACACACTGGTTAGCCAATGAGGAGCTTGCTGGGGGAGGGGTACAATGACTGGTCTGCGGTCATTCTCTGAATCTTATTTCCCACTATACTGCTACTGCTGTAGCCAGGCTTAGTCTTGATACCTCCAGGCCACTGGAGGAGACCAGAGCTTACTGCCAGTAGATCTATTGGCATCTCAATTATCGTTCAGGGAGAGATCTTTCAACCTCTCTCATCCCAGGCTCCCATTACAGAGTACGATAGCCCACCATATCCTATGTATTCGATTGCTCTATTATCTGCTATGCTTGCAGGAAAATATTTGCTAATTACAGTCTATGCAGGTCACTGGGGTAAACTTGAAATTAAAAGATTGGACTCTTCTTAGTTTGGGGATAAGCATTTGGTATAACTATTGTCACAGTCACTGTTAATTGCTGAAATTCTTTCCTATCTACTCACATCTTATACCTAACACTGCTATAGTTCCTATTTTTAGTCTTATCCTGAGTTACATTTATTTACATACTAACATACTTTTAAAATAATTATGTTATTTTTCTAAAAACATGGATACTCAATGTAAAGGAATCTTGAAATCCGATCATGTGGACAGAGCCACATGGGACCAGCTTGTTAAACACTGTCTCCAGACATTTCTCTACATACGCAGACTCCAGAGTTTCACAGTTGACATGAGGAGATTATGCCATAGATAATTCTCCATACCTTGTTTCACTTAACAGTATATTGTAGTCAGACTTCCCTCTAAATAAGTGTAGATCTACATACTCATTTGTAATATTCGCCCAGCTTTCTCTTGTTTGAATGTACCACAGTTTACTTAACCACACCCCTGCTGATTGTTTATTGATAAAGAAAAAGAATCTGAGTGCCATAGAGAGATCATCTGACTCTGTTAATCCAGGCTCTGTGACTTTGCCATCAGATCCATGGGTTGTTTGTCACTGTATAATATAAAGGAGCATGTGGTTGGGTGTATAAGTGTTATTTGGGGAATGAGGAGAGTGGGAGTTTATGTGGAAGAAGTTAATAAACTCGGCCCTAAAATGAGGTTTAGACAAGAGAATTAGATTACATTATTTTTTCTCTCCCTCTTCCAGAGTTGAAATGAAATTAAATGCACATGTGTGGGTGTGTGTATTTGAGTGGGAGAAGCAATATCCTGACAATATTTTATTGCCCTTTCAGCCATCTTTTTTTTTCTTCCTTCCTTCCTTCCTTCCTTCCTTCCTTCCTTCCTTCCTTCCTTCCTTCCTTCCTTCCTTCCTTCCTTCCTTCCTTCCTTCCTTGAAATGAATTGAGGAGTGATGCCATTTTTTCTGGTATACTCAATGGTGACTTTTGTTCAGTAATATAAGAAAAGGGAAGCAATCCTTTATTTGAGAAAATTCTCTGAGCCAATGACATCTAAGTGTGAGATAATATTCAAGGACAGGTGGGGATTGTGTTATATTAATAATTCGAAGAAACATATTGGCCCATAGTGGTGATGATGAAAATTAAATTGTTTTATTCAACTAATACCCATAATTAAACTATTTTTAAAATATTACTTAAGAGCATCCAGGTGTAAAAGACATTGCGAAGATGAACAGGATGCTTCAGAGAGTTTGGTACTACCCCATTAATATTTAATATTCTGAATGAGTTTGGATTGAATTCTTTTAAAATGAATTACATACTTCATTCCCTTCCTAAAGAAAGTGCATTGTACATATCTAATTTTTTTTCTTCATTTTGGGGTGTTCACAGGCACCATCACAGTCAGCATTTATTGTAACATGTTCTGCCTGAGAAGGGCTCACAGAGACTTTTGGGGTGTAGAGAGCTAATTCAGTCTCAGCCCTGTGTTTTCTGGATTCTCAGTCTGCTTTTTATAGTTTTTCTGTCTCTTCTGAGGACCAAGCCGCCATGTTTGACTGTCAAGGCATATTTCTTTATAGTTCTGTGACACTTCTCACTGCATGTAATTTATTGTGGAACTAAACACATAATCATATTAGAATTTTTAATAAGTTAATAGCAACTATGATATGAATGGTCTCCAGAAGCTTTCTTCGCTTATTTCCTTGTTCTTACCTAAATGTCAGAATCTTGAGGTTTCTGGGGAAATGTTCTCCAGATAATTGCTGTAGCCTGGTAAAGAGCCCACAATTCTGGTTCGAATGCAAACTTCCTCTTCCACGCATGAGGGGAGGAAGTCACCGTTAGCCCCGCCAGGCGCATGACCCCGTGACCCCCGGCACCACTCTCTTATCCATGTCTGACTTCGTGGTTCTTGTTTTGCAGTCCCCAGTCTGTCCCAGACCGCCTGAGGATCCGGGTGAACAAAATCAGTTTGCAAGATTACGAAGGATTCCACTACGACAAAGAGAAGCTCCGGGAAGCTTGTAAGTGGGAAGTGCCTGATTGATTTCATGTGATCAGCCTATTATCAGCTTCTTGATCCTCCTTGGTTTGATGGATAGATTTGTCTTTTGTCTAAAAACTTGGGTTAGAGAAATGAAGGGAAGGGTAGGAACGTGGGAACCCCAAGTGATGATATGTGGGCTGGAGAAAAAGGAACTGGAAAAGGAAAGCAGCCAAACAAAATTATTCTGCTCAAGATGCCAAGTTAGGATCTCTTGGTTTATTAACACTTTAGTCTCAGGTTTACCTGAAGTGAGAAAGCAGAAGGTAAAGTTGATGGCATCACATGGTATAGTAATAGCTAGAAAACTCTTGACACAGCATATGTCTCTTCCTGGAGCCGGCATTACCAAATACCGTCCTCATTCTTCATGCAGCTGTGACGAAGTCATCTGTGAAGACATGTCCAACACTTCTAGCTATTCTGTGATTGTATGATGTCAAGGAAAGGTCCTCAGAATACTCAAATGTCATGATAAATGGCATTCATTGATGATGAGGCACCATTGTTTGAAATCTTAAATTGAGTCAACGTGAATTATTTCTCAATGTGCATATTTTCCATATACTTCTTTAAATACAGAATTGATTTTTAGTTTACCTATATGCCATTCAGTATTTATTGGGCACTTTTTACATTCCAGTCACTATTTTAGGTCCCTATGTTATGATATATGAGATAACTGAGTAGAGTAGGCCAGGAGATGTTAAGACTGCAGGTGTGTTAAATGTTAGGGTCCCAGGCTCCTTCATAATTGCAAGGGCCAACAGTCAAGTGCAATAAAGTCAGAAGGTCAGGGTCATTGTCTAAGGGTACAGGCAGGGACACCAATAGCCAGCTCCATGCTGGCTTTGTGCATGGGCCTGCCTGGAACAGTAGAAGATGCAGATTGGTGAAGCTGGCAGCAATGGAGGAGGGGATGCATTCCCGGGATGATGACTTTTAAACTCTGATTCCTGGGCCTGTGATCTGGTGTGGGGTTCAGTGGATAGAAATCCTGAAATCCAGGGACAGTCTTGGGGGTGGGTGCATGGACCTTCAGATCCAGAGACAGCAGTGAGTAAAGATCCGTTTCGATGGTTGTCCAGTCACTGAGCCTACCAGGGAATTCTGTAGGAAATTACTGCTTCTTTATTTCTCTGCTGCTTTGGCTCCACAACTCTCTTGGGTTTTTCCCATAAACATCAATACCCTTTACTTTCTCCCCAGCCTTATCACTTTGTCCTTCACTCTCATTTCCTTTGGTGGGAAAGTTGGAGATGGAAGAGTAGCAAAGAGCAGAAAACCTCTGCTTTTCTCCCTCCATAGATGACATAGATTATATTTTCTAATGTAAATGACCTTATAAGTACAGACTAATAGAAAATCTAATTTAGCTCATAGTGTGATGGACATATGTGTTTGCAATGGGAGGTGTAGCTACGATGTCAATGAAACTGACTTTTAGAGGTTACGAATTATAAAGAACAGTGTATTATGTTCTTTCTTGATTCAAACTTCTAAACTAATAGCTTACAATTTTTGAAACTAGAAAAAGAGAATAGATCTCGTGTTAGTGATATTTGCAGCTTACCATCAGCTCTGAAGAAAGTCAGTTGAGAGTGGAGAAACATTAGAAATTTAGGGCTGAAACAGGATTTGAGGCTTATCTGTGGATTTCAGTGATCTATCTTTCTTGTGCATTATCCATCAACCATTGCCAGCGGCAGTTGTGATTTGCATTTTTGCAAGAAGATAACATTTCCTGGCAGATGCTTTACCCATCGCATCTTATGCGATAACTTCTTTGTGAAGAAATTTCCCATATCAAATTGGGAGAAGTAACGATATAAATATAAATTTAATAAATTTCAGCACTGTCTTCGAGACCCAAAAGAACAAAGAAACACGCAAAGAGGGAATCAAGGAATTATCTCATCCTAAGGATTTGAGTTTGAAGGAGAAAATTTATTAATTAGATGTAAAAGAGGCCATCAGTCATTCTACTTTTAATAGACGGTGATGATGCTTCATTCCTGTAGTTGCTTAAGAAAGTTTGTCCTTTGGATTGTTATTTCTCTTTTGCTCACTCTTTTGCTCAGATCCAACTTTCAGTGACCACAGATTCATGGGAAGGCTGGCAGAGCTCAAATTGATTATAAAGGCAAAAACCCGGTCAAGCCCCTACATGGCACACAATGCAAAATAGATTTATTATTTCAGAAGCTCTAATTAAATGAAATGCAGAAAACATCCCTAGATAAAAGGGATACTAGGAATGCACTCTGACCTGCATCCCAGAAGAAAGAAGAAAGTGATCCTCTTAGGTCATTTATTTATTGATCAAAGTCCATACTAGAGCAGCACTGCATTATGGGTTTAGGAAAATTAGGTCCCTTTCTTGATGCTACACCAAGTGAGTCATCCAGGCAGCATGGGCTGTTTGCCATCGCTGTTTAATAGACTCTTGCTCCAGTGTCTGGATCATTATTCATATTAGATTACAAATCAAATGTTTGTTGTCTAACAAAGCCCTGCTTCCGTCTGTAAGGCAGGACTTCTTGATAATGACAGGATGGCAGCCCTTTTAATTGTCTGGTTTATTTTGACATAGAAAAAGATGACTATGCTATTTCAAATACCTTTCATTCCCCTTTCATTTAGCTCCAGCTCACCTGGAGGCATTCCCTCTAAAATAATAGTACTAAAGACATTAGTCTTTGCTGGTCTCTTCTTCAGCTCTTGCTGGTAAGTTTTAGACTTAATTAAAGTAGTTAAGTCTTATTAACTGGATTTATGAATTATTAACTCTCACGATAATGGTTATGATGTCCAAGGGAGGAAAGTCTATTTAACTAAAGAGGTAGACCATAAAGAGAGAGTGGCCATGTTAAAAAAAAAAAATTCTTAAAGTAAATCTATAATAATGACAGCAGAAACTCACTCTTATGTAATCCAAATGAAGAATATAAATGAGCCCGTAATAAAGCATGCGATATATAGTTGTCGGGGCCCAAGACAGCCTTCCCTGCAATATCCCACCATAGCATACCGATTATTTTGAGTTAAATTACTAATAAGAAACTGCCAATGTAAGAACATTGACCTCTCTCTGTCCCCCCCTCAAAATGGGAGATAAATCTCCCTGGTGAAAGGTAGCCTCCCTACACCTGCAGGTGGAGAATTCCCATGTCTTTAGAATTAAAGAATCCAGAGCCGAAGAGTCTGTACAAACAAACCTTATCGCCTCTTTATTAATTTACTACCCAAGCCCACATTGTGTTTAGATTCGTTCTTCCTCACTCAATCCTTGCTTGGATTCCTTTCTAATAACACTAACTTTTCTTGTTCTGTCAGTTCTTCACTAATTTATTGTTTCTCTCTCTAGAAAGTATAAATAAATGTCTGCTTCCATCATTTCTTTCAGCCTCATTTTATGATCTGAGCATCATGTTATAACTACCCGCACACATGTATTACATTGGTTTTTCTCCTGTTAATCTAGCCTTGTATTAATTTTATCATTAGTCCAGCTGTAAGAACTAATAAAGAAGGGTAGGGAGGTGAGAATTCTTCTCTTTCTCTGATATAGTCTAGGCAAAGGATAATCAGTTTGGAAATTCTATTATATTTCTAATTTGAAAGAGTTTTATTGATATGTGATATGGATTTTTATATCTAGAATAACTTGATACTGGCCAGGATTGAACTCTATCCCATGCAAGCTGACTAAAGTTTGTTTCTGACATTAGCTTACTCTGCACTTTTGAATTGCTATGATAATTCATACAAGTCTAGGGCTTAAAGTAAAAAACAAAAACCAGGTTAGCATTAATTGGAAACAGATGGATCCTATAAAGGTAGAAGGGGACTAACATTTATTGTACAACAAATATAACAGTCAACAACCCTTTTATATATACTAGCTCAGTATAATGGATATTATCTGGATACTTATTATAAATCTTTATATGATGTATAATATATAATATCTCATTAATAGAATTTCCCTGTCTTTTGTTTATCAACTTAGTAGAAGAGTCAGAAATGTTTGTGTTTGAATCTCAGTTGCAACTTTGACAAAGTAATTAATTTCTCTGATGAACGAATCTTTCACCTCTAAAATGAGACTATAATTGCAACCTCATTGGTTAAATGTAATCTTATATATGAAACCCCTGGAGCCAAGTCTGGCACATTCTCATGCTCTCCAAGAATAGTTGCCGTGATTGTTGTGGCTACTGTTGCTGAAGACACACGGCTGTCACACTGCCCCTCAATCTCAGGTCCAAAGTCAAGTTCAGAGCAGCTGACTTCTACACATAGCTCTCACTTCAAGGTGCGCGAACTACTACCCTTCAGCTCACTTTCTCAAAATAGAAACTAAAACACTGATAAATATCACAGAAAGATTAAAGGAAGAAACTATAAGTAATCATTCCATTTTCTTTTGTGTCTTGTAGTAAAGAGACTGCTATGGTGTCAAGGTATTTAAACCTATGAGACAAGTAAACACCGAGTGCTCTCACTTGGTGATCTAGCCACATATCAGCAAATTCCCTTTCTGAAGTTTTAATACAGTCTCATCATTGCGTCATCTGGTGTCCAGAGCTGAATTTTTTAAAAGAAAACCTTTTTATTTTGGAATAAATTGAGATTTACAGAGAAGTTGCTAAGATACTACTATAGAGTTCTAGTATATTCCTCACCCGGTTTTCCCAATTGTTAAACATTTTACATTATCATTGATATTATATTACCAATGAAACTGATACCACTTTATATTACTATGAACTAGACTCTGAATTTTCTATTCTAGGATCCAATCCAAGACATCGCATTGCTTTGGGTTGGCATGTTCCCTAAGTCATCTCTGGTCTGTGACAGTTTCTCAGTATTTCTTTCTTTCTTTTTTTTTCTTTTTTATGACCTTGATGGTCTTGAGAAATACTGGCCAGGCATCTTGTAGAATATCCCCTAATCTAGCTTTCTCCATTGTTTTAATTAGACCGGAGCTGTGAGTTTTGGGAAAGAATACTGT
Organism: Macroglossus sobrinus; assembly: GCA_004027375.1. NCBI lineage: Eukaryota > Metazoa > Chordata > Mammalia > Chiroptera > Pteropodidae > Macroglossus > Macroglossus sobrinus. The sequence continues at coordinate 5,324 of PVKZ01003351.1, read as the reverse complement.
GGAAGTGATGTATGCTTTTTGTCCCATCCTGTCTGGGGTTGGGACATGGTGATAGTAGCCTGATCACTTGGTTAAGGTTATATTTGCTAAGTTTCTCTACTGTAATATTACAATTTTTTTTTCTTTTTCTACGCTCTTCTTTGTGAGCGAGTCACTAAGTCAAGCCCCTTTTCATACTGAGGCAAGGTGGATCACTCGGTTTTCCATTGTTTCCAGTTTCCATGCTTGACCTCAATTTAATAAATATGCAAAAATGATTGAGCCATTTTCTCATCGATGCATCCATGCTTCCAAAAATGATAGATTTGCATTGACTCTATGTTAGATACCACGCTATATGCTAGGGCAGTGAAAGATTAAACTAGGAATCTAACATTACAATATCATTATTCAATACACATGTATTGAATAATACTCTGAGCAAATAGTGGTGGGGAAAAAAAATACGAAAACAGAAATAGTCCCAGATTTGCTGGAGCTTTTTTCTCACACAATGAGGACTATAGAAACAGTGTGAACCTATTTTTCTAGCATGCATCATTTAAATAACTAAAGCAGTGGGTGGAATATGTAAGTGGAATGAGAAAAACGAATCTAACCTCTAATTAGTTGCATGACCTTGGGCAATGCATTCATCCTCTTCAGATTTCCGTTCCTTATCTGCTATATGCAGTGGTTAAACTGGGTATTTCCGAAGAATGAACTATATTATAATAAATCCTTAGCCCTCTAGGAATCACAGAGGATTTAAAATTTTTTCTCTTGACATGTTTCCCTGGTAAAGTTTTTAAAACCCCAGCATCACTTGTTATGATTAGTGCGAGCACTGGAAAATCTTGCAAGTGCATTTTGCTTCAGGAGGTTGCCAGGAACACAGATTTCCAGCGATTGCTTCATCTAAAATGGAATCTTTCCCCCTCGTTTAACGAGTTGACGGCCATGCGGTGCAGTAGCGGTTAGGCCTGCCTGTGGTGGGGGCTGGAGTTCCGTTTTGAAATCGGGGTTAAATGATGTCAGTCTGTCCCCCGGACGGGCACTGACCATCCCTTTGCAAGTTTGTTCATGTCGATTCCTATTTTGACAAGCTGACACTTACCCAGAGTGTCTTTTCCTGTTCTTCTTCATCTTTTGTCTGTATTTTATATTTATTTTGTATTAAAAATGTAATAACAAATAAAATAAGAAGAGCCAACACATTCCTGTGAGCTAGGAAATGTCTTCATCCCTCTATACATGTTATATACTATAATTTTATTCTCCCGGCATCTCTGCAGTAACATGTCATCCCTGTTTTACATACAGAGCAACTGAGACACGGAAAGCTTAAGGACACTGTCCCAGAGCCTGGCAATTTGAATAGTTTTTTTTTTTTTTAATCACTATGCTGTCTATTTCCTCAAAGCAGTAGTTCTCACTTTTTTATATAAAATAGCTTTAATAGCACATTCATTTATAAATCTTTCACAAGCCCATTTCAAATGCTGTTTTGTATTTAAACTGACTTTCTTAATTTACCATAGTCTGGATTGTTGGACATTTTCTGTTTTTGGACCTCCCTCCACCCCCAAATAAATGATCTGTTCATAAATTCAACAAATATTTGACCACTTACCATGTTTCTGGTACTATTTCAAGTGACAGGAGTACTAAAAAGTGCTCACCCTCGTAAAGCTTATATTCCAGTGGGAGAGACAGACAAATGAATAAGACAATATAGCAGTAAGTGCCGTAAAAGAAATAAAGCAAAGGAGTGACACAAGATTCTAGTTTTGACAAAGCGATCAGGGATGGACTTTCTGAAGAGATGACGTATAAATAGAGACCTAAGAATAGAGAAGGACAGCACATGTGGATTTCTGGGGGGAAGCGTGTCCCCAGACAGGGGGAGCAGCGAGTGCTGGGGCCCTGTAATGCAAGCATCCTCGGAATGGTTAATGAATGACAAGGAAGTTCATGTGTCTGGAATCTGGTTGGTTGCGGGGAGCAGAGGTAGAAATAATATTGAACGTGTCGGAAAGGGCCAGCACGTGGAAAGGGTTTGTAGGCCACGGAGAGAGCTTCGGATTTTATTCAGAGTGTAATGAGAAGGCACTGGAATGATGTGAAAAGATGTTTAGTAACGTGCCTGCATTTATTCTGAATAATGCTAGCTGCTGAGTGGAGAGTGGATGGTTGAGTCGCAAAGGTGCAAATAAGGTCACCAGACACGAGGCACATATGATATTCTAAATGAGAGGTGGAAGTAGGTGGCAGGAGTAGCAGAGCTAGGGAGAAACAGTTGGATTCTGGCTCTGTTTTGGAGGTAATGCCAGTAAGATCAGATGATGGATTAGCTGTACTCTGTAAGAGAAGAAGTCATCCAAGGATGCCTCCCTCTGTGGTTTTGGCCTCAGCAACTTGGTAAACAGAGGGAGAGGATATATAGAGGACCCAAAGGAGACCGGAAGAAGCACAGAGTGAGCTAGAAAAAAGGAGAGTGTGTTGGTTGGAAACCAAGAGAAGAAAAATGTTTTATAAAAGGGGTGACAACTGTGTTAAATGCTTCAGGGATGCGCTCTAAAAATTGGCATTGGATTTGGGTAGAGGTTGTTATTAGTAACCTCACAAGAAGTTGTAGAGTGAAAAAGGTGAAGGTGAACAGAGTGAGTTCATGTGCAAACAGGAACAAAGGAAGTGTTTCCCTCATGGATTGCTTCTTAGAGGTTTTAAACTGGAAAGGGGAGGAAGGAAGTGAGTGATGGCTGAAAAGCGATGTAGGAGCAAGAGAAGACTCTTTTGTCTAATCTGTGAGACAGTGCGGCTCTGCATGCTGCTGTGTGTGTGCTGATGGAACCATCCACTGGAGAGGGGATACATGGTTCCGGAGAGAGAGGCCCAGCTGCGCGCCCCTGAGTGGGTGGGATGGGACCTCATGCACAGTGCGGGCAGGGGCTCCAGAGGGCAGGCAGAGGGGTGGGTGCAGAGGCGGGTGGATTGCGGGCTTGGGTACTAGGGAGAAGCGGCAGTTCTATTCTGATTACTTTACTTACTCGGTGACATAAGAAGCAAGCCTGCTAGCTAACAGTGGGAAAGCGGGGGTATCAGTGTCCAGGAAGAGAGGAGAAAGTTTGAAAGTCAATAGAAGAACAAGACTGTGAGTGGCCATATCTAAAGAACTGCTGAGCAGCACTTTAGATGTGAATCACTGAATTCATTAGCTTTCATAAGCACATAGCGAGGTTTCCTGCGTCCCCGGGGATCCGGACTTATAAACGAGTTCACTCTCTGTCTTCTAAATTCGAAGATTCAGATGTCAGGGGAATATTAGGCTGAAAGATGATGATTTTATTTTTAACATGAGTTTCTTTGTTGTCCAATTTTGTTTATGATCCAAAGCCTTGCTTTGTTTACAAGAAAATAAGTGCTTGCAGAGCTGCACTGTGGTAGAGGCTAATAATGTTAATCTCAGACACGGAAATGGGGCTGGAGTGTTGATAATGATATCCTATCCCTTTTTATTGTTAAAACCTAACCTTTGGTCCTAAGAAAAATAAATGGCAGGCATATCCTTAAGTCTTTGCCCAAAGAAATAGTTTTCCTTTTCATTGGCTTAATCTGCACACACACACACACACACACACACACACACACACACACACGCGCGCGCGCGCGATAATGACAGTTCCTACCGCAAATATACCAGCTTAGTTGTTACCTTCCCAGGTTGACGATTTGGGACTGTCGACTCAGTAATGAGGTTTCTCTTTAAAGACTTTCTTCTAAGAGCCTTGTATAAAAATGTTACTTTTTTATTCGCTGTGTTAATGTGTGAGTGATGTGGTGTTGGCCACAACAGAATCATAATATCATGTTTAATACATAATAGCACCTAGTGTTTGCATCGTGTTTCATAGTTCATAGAGGTCTTTTATATACACTATCCACATGCATTGTCACAGAAAGACTTAGAAAGATTGCCTCACGTAGGGTCACAAAGCTATGATGGGATTTTAATAAGAATTGACATATTTTCTCTCCTAATCTAGTTCACTTTCTAGGACACAACCCTACTTCTTTGTAAAGACTTAGCTGTGAGCTTACAGAAATGTGTTTTTAAAAAGAATTTAGGATTATAGTTCTTGTTATTGGTCGGGTTTCCTGAATAATGACCTCTGACACGTTTGAGCTTAAGGTGTTTATTGGGATGGTCCAGGAGGGGACAACAGCTGTGAAGAGGGAGGAAAGTAAGATTTGCTAGAGGAAAAGTTGAGCTGGGATGCAGTTGCAACAGAGGACTCCTGCAGGGACATTTGGATCTTGGGTGGCCATTCAGCGTTGTCCCAGTTGAGGCAAGGAGTGAGTATTTGATACAGGACAGCTTGCCCCCTTGGGGAGAGCCAACCTTGAGTGGGGTCGCTTCCTGCCTGGAGAGAGAATTTGTGAGCTCTGAGCAGAGCCAACACTTCCGGCAGCTGAGAGAATGAAGCCTTCAGCGCCACCATGGGTCTGGGTCTGGCGCTTCGGTTCCAAAAGCACCAGCTGGTCTTTGTGACTCAGCACCTGATGTTTTAAGGACAGCCAGGAATGGATCACACACACACACACCAAAATCTTTGAGCTCATTCATTCACTTTTCACAAACAATTATTTCTCGAACACCTGCTATATACCAAGCACTGTTCTAGGGACTGGGGATAATACTCTTAGGATCACCAGCCTCCGCGTTTCTCTCCTCGTATCTTTTGGCCTCCCTACTATTCCAAGTTCAGAGAATTGAAACGTAAGTTAATTGCTTTCTCTAGTTGTATGAAAATTAGCTAAGTAAAGTGAAACTTAAAATGTTCATGCTGACCTTTCCCTACAAGCTCTTTTTGGCATGATGTATCGTTGAGCCAAATATTCTCCCTTTGGAATTTGTGTAATTAAAATTGGAAACCCAAATGAAAAGCAATCTAGATTTCAGGCTGTTTCTAGCCTAATGCTATAGTCAGAGAGAATTCCAGAGTTTGATCCTCAACAAGATGGACATTCTATATATTCTTTCGATTTATCGTAAAGACATTGAACTGAATAGAACTAAGGACAGAAATACGTGCTAGTTTGAAAATAACCTCTTTGCAGATGGACTCAGAAGCACGATTTTATGAGCTAGTGACATGAGTAAAAACCTTTCACAGCTCATACTGGCAGAAAGCACCCTTCCTCATCCTTAGTGTGTTACCTGAGTCACTGATGGGCTGCCACTCTTCTGGAGTCACTGATAAGCAGAATCAGAGAGTCCCCTGCACTGGCAGATGCTAGGAATGTGTTCGCTTAAAACTGTTTCACATCTCTACATGGCAGCC
>PVKZ01003350.1:45017-139791 GCA_004027375.1 Macroglossus sobrinus | reverse complement strand
CCTCCAGCAGCTCCAGGACAGCACTGCAGTGCCAGCGACTCCATAAAGAAGACCAAGAAGAAGCCCAGGGAGATGACCAGCTCTCCGAAGGGATAGTCCACCTGGGAACAGAGAGAAGGGCTGTGAGACGGGAAAGAAAGGAAGGAGGTGCAATGGATGGACTGAGGAGAATGGGAAATGTGGGTCTAGAACATAAAAACGAGTCAGGAATGAAACCCAGAGGAGATATGGATATGCGACAACAAGGTACCAGAGGACCAAGGGATACAGGGTCAGTAGGATTAGAAATATAAAAAAAAGATGTGAAGCATATCAAAGAGTGCAGAGAAAGAATGTAAGAGTAAAGCAAGAGCTTGGTCTGGGGTTCCATAAACCCAAAAGGATCGGGTTGGCTTCTCCTATAGTGTCCAAGCTGAGGAACAGAGGATTCTGGTATTTCTCACGTTTTCCACTCCAAAGGCTCTGGGGGTGAGAGGAGTCTCTGGTTCTCCTCACCCTGCAGGTAGGGGCTGGTGAGAGGTACTTACATGAGCTGAATCAGCATCACCAGAAAAATTTCCCTCACTTTCTGTCCTGTTCTATGGAGGAAAAAGCAGAAATTAGATGGAGGATAGAGCAGCTCAGTTTCCTGTCCTGTCCCTTTGGCTCCATTGCTTTCCTTAAAGCCCAGTCTGACCTCTTGTCATCATTCCACACAACAAAGGAGCTGTCATCTTCTCTGTCGTTCCACCCAGGAGTCATATCTTTGGCTCCATCACTTTCTCCTCTTTCTTCCCTTCGTTCTGTTCATCGTTCTGGCCTCCCAGCCCTGATACTCAGCTGCTCACCTGCATCTCAAATTTCTGGATTTCTGATTCCATTCCCTCCAGGGCTTCAGCGGTCATGTGCATGAGCCCTGCTCCCAGGAAAACACCAGCAGAAATGCAGCCCAGGAGGCTGAGGACCCGGCGGTGACGACCTAATGAAAAGCAGGAGTTACAATCCAGTTGGCAAAGAGGAGATGGACAAAGGTGACTAAAGAGCAACAGGCAGCACCAACATCCCAAGCTTGGGGATGGCGAAAGAATTAGAGCAAGGTGTTAGGATAAGGTGACAGGGTTGAAGTCAGACCCACGTTATGCGAACAAAGATACAGAAGGGCTATACCTGTGGCCGCCTCGATCTGGAACCATTTGAAGCAGATGGGAATAAGGCCACAGACCAGGGTGAGAGCCAGCAGGGCAAACAGGCAGCCAATTTTCACTCCTAGCAGTGGCTCCATCCTTGGGCCTCAGAATGACAAATGGAACTACAAGCTTTGGAGCGAGAGTGGTGCCTTAGGTGGTCAAAGCTGCAGTGTCCACTCCTGCAATTGAGGAGGTTGTTGGGATCCTCTCTGTTCTGTGCTGCCTCTGCTTACGCACGCAGCCTTGCATAGCTGACTGGGGCCCTGCCCCAGCTTCCCGCCCTCCCCCTACATGAAGGCCCCTCCCCTGGCTCACACTGAAACCAGAAACTCCAGACTCCCTGTCAGGCACAGCCCTGTGCTGTCTTCTCTTCTTCAAGCCATGACTAATCCAAGGGCTGTGGACTGTCTTAGTTCATGCCCAGGACTGGTCTAATCCAAAATGGGACAGTCTACGGTAGCTACTTCTCAGCTGTTTAATCTGGTCCTGCCTCACTTGGGACATTTGATCTTTCCTTCCATATCCTCTGCACCGTAACCCCAGTTTTACAGACTGCTATGCTGATACTTGAACCATACCCTTTCAAAGGGGATTTGGGGCCATCTGGTGTTAGAGGAGGTGGAGCGGAGGGCCGGTCCTACCACCACTCTGTGGGAACTAGTAGATGAGGAAACTCCCCTTTTCTGTAACCCCAGAAAAGTAGCTCCAGGTATGGAAATTTCCAATATTACAATGTTGTTACTGGTACAACTTCTGACTGTGCCTGTTTCCTGATATATACTGTGGGAGAGGGACTAAGAGTTTTAATACAAAGAAAGTTGCTCTAGCTCTGAAAATAGCAAGGCCTACTGGAAAACTAAGAAATGAACTAAGTAAACTAAAGGATCCTGGACATACAGGGGTGGAAATGAAAGATGTAGTTCTAATGGGGATCAACTCTTGAGAAAAATGTATGAAGCAAACTCTGAGGGAACCGATGAACCCTGAGCAAGATGAAAAGGAAAGGAGAGAAAAAACCAGGGGCTAGGCAGCTGCTGATTTCCTATTCAGGTGGCCTAACAACCCTGAGACCCACTGAGCCAGTTCTCAGAGTGCAGGGGCGGCTTTCCCCACTACCCTGATTACGTCCCTGGGAAATCCAGGTCTCTGGTGGAAGCAGCAGTATTCTTACGGCAGAGAGCGAGCTTGAGATTTGTGTGGGAAGATGAGCTAGGCATGGAAAGTCTGAGGATTCATTTTGGTATAAGCCAGGCCATGACAATCCACCTCTAAACCTTTCAAGAATCACAAGATCCATTTCTATTCTTTGAAAAACTTTTATTTATTATTATTAAAACCTCAAAGACAGATACATAGGGGTCCCAGCGCTCTCATCCTGAATACCAGGTAGCTTTAGCCTTGGCAAGTACGATAGAAGAAAACTCTTGTTACACTTCCTTGTCAGCTCTCAGGTGAATCTTCAGCAGAGGATGGAGGAAGCTCAGATGGTGTGGTCACAGGTAAAAGATCTCCCCAAGAGCTGACACGGGCACAGCGATACAGGTCCCTATGGGATAGAGGTCAATGTGGGCTGCAGGTTCCTGACACTGCCCACTAATTTTGATCACAACTTCTATACCTGCCATGGCGGCGGGCTGTGATCACAGCATGCTGCATATGCCCATCTGGACAACACAGGTGACAATGCACATGGCGTGGCCGTTTAAGGACAGGCTGAGTGATCCGGGGCCAGCGCTTAGCCTCCTCTGGAGATCCCCGGGCAAGGATCACCATTGAGAACTTTTCCTCCTTTGGCTGCTTGTTCTAAGATAAGGATAAAGAGACTGAAGGAAACAAATATGGGAAAAAGAAAATCTGACCCCCATTCCTGCAGCCTATCACATACATTGAGGCCCTAAAGTTTCCAAGCTATTCTCTAATTTCCCAACTCTTCCCACTTGATTCTTTTATATCCTGCTTTCCCAGGCTATTTTCTCCCTGCCACAATATTCCCAGGGTACATACCCAGCTGAAAGGGATGGGATGGTAAGCCTGAGAAAAGCTACAGGCCAGGGGCTTAGAGGCTGTCAGCTGGGGACAAGGAAGTTCATGGGGACACTGTAAATACACATAAAAGACATGAGGTAAGATAAAAGAACCATGGATCATAAAACTGAAAAACAGATTTAAATGTTCAAGAAGGGCTAGGGATAAGGGAGCACAGGAGCAGGGAGGGAGAGCAGGGCAACCACTAAGAAATTAAATAGGGACACAAAGCAGTGGAGGGTGGGTGGCTTAGTTTTGCATTCACACTTGTCCTGGCTACAGTTGAGCTCAGATCTTTGTAAGCTGGGAAAGGTAGAAGTAATACACACTGGGGCAAAGACAAAACCAGGTTGGGGGTCCAGAGGTGACTTCTCCTTTCCCTGAAATCAAAGAAAATTAAAAAAATTAAGCTGGGCCTGAGGAATCAAAGGAAATTTAAAAAATTAAGCTGGGCCTGAGGGGTCTATACCCACCCACAAGTCAATCTCTGCACTCACTCAATTGAGGATTCCTTTAACATTCAATTCTGGTAATTATTAACTATGTTCTTTGAATTAAGTTGGAAGTTTCTCTAATACTCCAAACAAAAAACTTTCTCTTTGCAGCAAGAAAGGCAGGAACTTGGCACATAGGATGGTGCTCTCCTTGTCAGCAACTTATACTCTCCCAGAGCAATAAGGTTTTTGGCTCAGCAATGTCCCAGATCAGGGGTCAGCAAACTTTCTTTAAAAGGCCCAGAGAGTAGGCAAAATATGTTTCTATCCCAGCTATTCAACTGCCATTTGTACTGTGAAAGTAGCCATACACAACAGACACTCGAATAAGCCTGGCTCATACAAACACAGGTGGCAGGCCAGATTTGATCCACAGGCCCTAGTTTGCCAACCACTACCCTAATAATGACTTTACATGTCTACTATCCTGAGTCATCCTTACCATTGTATGACAGTCTTTTCACTTTTCAAGGGAGTACCAGTAATTGGTGACAGAAGTGATGGTGGTGGTTGGGGGATGGGGGTGGGGAGTGGGGAGGGTTGGAGAAAAGGAAGAAAGAAAAGACTCTTACCTTAAGGACCAGGTCTCTGGCTTCCATGAGAAGGCGGTGCCCAGCTTTTGTACCATTTTCCACCAATATCTGTTCACAAAGAGGAAAACAAGCAGAAGCCCTGAACCACATGAAAACATAAATGTCAGTAGCTCTGTAAGAGCATTCAGATGGAAAAGTAATCCTAAAGGAAACGACGTTTATATAAGTTGGGGATGGAGGCCCTAAAAGAAGGACAAAGGAATTTATGCCAGAGAGAAATGTATAAAGACAAGCTCCAATGAAAAGGAAAAGCATGGAAGCCATGAAGCAGCTTTAAAATTTGAAGGGAAAAGGAATTTCAACTCACTAGAAAATCACTTGTCTTGCGCCACAAGGTTTGGACTACTTCAGTGCGGTCAGCTTTGCTGGGCAGCTCACTTAGGGAAAAGGCTGATACCACAACATTGAATTGTACCTGAGGACCAAGACAAGGAACATGACAGACCTGACATGTCCCCCTTCTAAGAGCACAACAAATTTCTATCTTCCTAAATTTTTTCTGCTGTCTTTTAACTTCTAACACTCAATACTGGGTTGCAGAGCTATGGCCAAAGTTTTCTATCTGCCAATGTATAGAGTATTAGCATATTCTATACATTGCCACTTGCCTTGGGTGATACAGGTAGAAACTGTCTGAAAAAGACACCTGGAAAATAAGGCTCCCCAGATTCTGAACCACCTGTGGAGGAAAAGAGAGATGTGGCAACTATGAGTATAGATATAAACTGAAGTGATATCCTGATAAGAAACATGGCCCTGAGAATTAAAAAAATGCAATAGGGTAAGCAAACATTATTAAAAAGAACAGGAAGAATATTGGGTCACCTGTCCTGTTAATCTTACCCAACCCATCCACAGTCCAGCAAAGGCCTCACCACCGTCTGCTTGACCATAATAATGGAAGAAGACAACACTCATCTTTAACTTTTTGTTTCTCTTTTACTCCCGAATAAAACACCCCTTCTAGTATTTCCTTTGCTTTCTTTACTATCTCAGCTTTGGACAGCCCTTTCTTATACCTTGTCCTCACCTTTCAGTAGCTTTTCTGCCAAATCCAACATGGCAGCTGAACTGTCCACACACATATATTCACGTAGGCTCTGGCCCCAAATACTATGAGCAGCCCTAAGATGGCAAAATATAAATCACCAATTCTTATGACAAAACGTCATTCCTATAAGAGATTCCTTTACCTTTAACCCCACCACTGGCAAAAATGAGTGTTATGTTAAAATAGTTGGAAAAACGAACAATGTTATTTTCTTATTTCATTTACAACTCCTTAAAAAGTAGACTCAAAAAAACAATTTGAATGCAAAAATATTTTGATGATATGTAAAACTTATGCCCTAAATTTCTTACCTTTTTTATCTTTCTAAACATGGGTCTATTCCTGTTCAGTTTAAATTTTGGCCTTAATTCATATACCTTCTCATGCCTCGCCTAATCTGAGAAAGAAAACATTCTTGTTCTCAACTTTCCTCTGGTCCCCCAGTCTCTTGAGATTGGCATAAGCATGGCTCTCTAGAGCTAGAATGGATGGAGACAGAGAGATACTTACCAGGTGACAGAACCAGTACCTGACCCAAAGTCCATCAAGGTTTGTGGTTGGAACTCTGGAATTCGAGTCTGGATCTGAAGAAATAATAGAGTATCACATAGTAGGATAAGTATACACTTATTTAGGCCCTTGGTAAATATGAATTAGGAGACCATCATAGAGGAGATGTGAATGGCTTTTGATAGTCAATGTAAATACTTTATTAAAGCTTTAATACTTTATTAATACTTTACTAATATTTTATTATACTTTACATTAAAGCTTCTAAACCTTTCTTGGGTCACAAAATGCTTTCAGAGGATAAAGACTGCCTCTTAAAAAAATGCACAAGTAATGTCCCAAGAATCCTACGCCAGAAGACTACTTTATTGAATAAGGGAACTGATGGTAAAAGGGTTCAGGTGGGAAGTTGAGGGACTTTCACCTCATGAAACGCCCTGGAGACTGCTGCAAAGCCACCATCCAGTCTTGCTGCCATATATACCAGGCTGAGTCCCTCATTGTAGCTGCCAAAAAATCAGAGTCATATCCACTGGGAAATAACCTCTATCCCATATCTGCCTCTAGATTTTTAGGAAATGAAATCTTTGGAAAGGCTCTTCCACATCAGTACTTTCACTCCTTAACACAGAAGAGTCCTGTGGAGCCTTACAAACCAAGTGGCTTTTTCAAACACAAAATTGTGTCATTGTACTTCTCCAACCCTCTTTCAAAAGTCAAACTTTTCTTTTTTCTGCAGCCCTTCTAGTCCCCCTTACCTCAGTTCTTGCCAGTGGTAGGTAGTTTTACGCAAGGCATGCAGCACTGCTTTACGAAGCTTCTCCTCTGTGTGAGATAAGTCTGGAGTGAGAACAAGGACTGGAAATGAGGACCTAGAAAGAATAGGGCTCAGATCCAATATTTGAATTTACTGCCTGCCCATTTCTCCCCAACCCCCATCTGGGAAAAGCCTCAAAGCTTACGAGAGAAGCCAAACCTAAAAACTTCAGGTAAGAATAACTACCAACACCACTACCAATGGAGTGTATCAGATAGTATTTTGCCTCTAAGAGTAGTTTATTCAACTCAACCCACCCCATCCCACAGCTTTTGTTCTATATTAAAGGGAAGTGTGGTCAAGATTTAAAAAATAAGATAAGGACAGTATTTTGTGGATTTCTTTATTTCCCCAAAACAAGTTATGAAATCTCCAATGTTCCTATAGGGAGGAAAAGAGCTTGGAAATCTTAAGACTCATGACTGTGTTCAGTTCAGTACTATTTTACCTACTGAGTGCCTACTATGAGCCAGGCACTGTGGGAAGTACAGGGAATATAAGATAAATAAAAGGCAGGTCTGTAATATGAAAGAGATCACAATCATGAAACAACTTGATGAATTATACTTATTCTCCCATCCCTGAAAAGGGTTAAGTACTGGAGAATATACTTATTCTCCCATCCCTGAAAAGGGCCATACAGGGACTTTATTTCAGTTGAACAAAAACTTAAGAAGGTCCTAATCCAGTGGATTTGTAGAAACAAAAAGGTCTAGATTTCAGCACAATACTAAACAACTGTTGATCTTCACCAAACCCTCAAGGGCAACATGTGAAACAATCTATCTTCTCTTAGTAAAGCATTATTGTAATAACTGCTCTGTCCAGAAAGTCGAATAAAAAACTGTAGTACCTATCTGAGAAACTTAAATTATTTCTTACTTTTCATTTCCCATTGATATTTCAATTTGACCCAGTCTTTAATTATTCTTAAGCCCTACCTGCGTTTTCCAGGATTTTTTTCTCAAGATGTACAGCCCGTCTTTGTAACTCCTCTGGCTCTATGGGTAAATGTCGGCTCCAGAGATAATTGGTCAGTGCTTGCACCTGCTTCTCCACATTGGGCATTGAGCATTCTATGGACCAAAGATGAAAAGCCGCATCAGTTGCTTGCGGGCGCAGTTACCCCTTCTTCGGCCTTCGTTTCCAACCATTACTCACCGAGCACAAGTAACTGCGCGGTGTCAGTCAGTGCTTGCGGCAGCCGCAAGCGCGGCAGCTGCATGATGCCAGGGTGCCGGCGATGAGGCCTCTTTCCCAGAAAATCAGACTTGTTATCCACCTGGGATACGCCGGGCACAAGGGCGGCGAGAGCCTGCAGGCGGGGGAAGAAAAGTTGATTGCGGGGCAGAAGGTAAAGTTGGGGGCGCTCGCTAAGGGAGAGGCACTCCTCCTCCGAACAGAGCTGTTTCGGAGATCCAGAGTCTCTCCAAGAGCAGAAATAGCAAGACACTCACCCGGGACGGGGGAGCTACACCAAAGCCGTGGCGCCATCTGCCTAAAGTCCATAGATACTTCGGTCCGCTAGTGGTCGCCATGGCGCTGGAGACGAACTGGAAACGGAAATGCAGGTGCCTGTGACCCCCAGTCTCGCCGTGGCGAACATCCTCCTCAGACTGTCGGCTTAGGGCAGTATCAGCCAATGAGGAGAGCGAGTGCATGCTAGTAGCCAATAAACAGTCGCTATGTAAATCACTTGGAGGGTGAGCGTGTGTGAATGAGATTTGTATCTCAGTTCCGACGCAACCAGCCGGAAGCGGGGTGGACACAAAGCATCTTTGGAACTGGTCTCGGCGTCCAGAAATCAAGGGGTGGGCGGACCCTTTCCAGGGTCCACAGTAGACAGGCAGACAACTTTCTGGTTGTGTTAGTCACTTGCGTTCCCTTGATTTTCTTTCTGGAGAACGCTGAAGTCTTGGATTTTCCCCCCTTGTGTGAAAAGGGAAATGCAGTAACCGAAAATGAGATAAAAACCAGATTTAGGCGATCGAAGAGAATGAAAATTAATAGTTAATATATTTAATATTTTTTACATTTTAGTAAAGCGGTTTTCTTAGATATATAGCTAACGCACAGAACATTATGTACAAGATACTGTGGCAAGCACTTTTACATATTACTTCATTTAATTCCCACAATCCTATAAGATAGGTTCTGTTGTTAACCCCATTTTGCAGTTGAGGAAAGTTTAGTCTTCAGGTGGTTAAATGTCACGCCCAAGATCACCAAGTTTCTTAGATGAAAACTAGCTTTAAACTTAGCCTCGCTCTTAAGCTTCACCTTTAAGCATATGCCCTATTGCATATTGTTGGTATCTGGAACGTAGGTTAGCAAATTAAGAACAATACGCTAAATATTCTGAAATGTTAAATAAACATGTAGCATCAAAATGAATTTACTGTGCTGTAACCTCTTGATTCGTATAGCAAACACATTAGTCAGCTGTGGTATATCTTAATCTGGTGACTGGATGGGTAAAAGTATTGCATTTACTATAACTTCAAGAGTCCTAGTATGATAATTACGGGGTAAAATATGGGGAAGTATATCAGTCAGAGAGTTAAATGTCACGTTTTCATTTAGAGTATTAAGCTTTGATTTTAATAAAAGAGGCCTTTGCTTTATAATCTAAATGCTCTGGATGGAGACTTGAAGGGTGCTTAAGACAGCTGTTGTAAATTCCCCACTCACTGCTCTCTTCCCTTTCAGGTTCACTATCCCCCTACCTCTGCATGCCGCACTTTGATTTACACTGCCACATTTAGCTTCATCTCTTGCAACACTTTGCTTTTACTCTAATTACTGGCTTAAATACAGTTGTCCCCCAGTATCCATAGGGAGTTGGTTCCAGGACCACTGTGGATACCAAAATTCTTCATGCTCAAGTCCCTTATATAAAAATGATGTAGTATTTACATATAAGCTAGGCAAATTCTGTTTATCTCTAGATTGCTTATAATACCTAATACAATGTAAATAGTTGCTGAACTGTATTATTTAGGGATTAACTTTCTGAAAAATTTTTTTCAAATATTTTTGATTTCTGGTTGGTTGAACCCACAGTTGTGGAACCCATGGATGTGGAGTACTGATGATATTAGCAAAACAAAATATCCTTGTCACTGTAGGTTAGCTGGAGCATAAGATTGGCTATGTTATTTTTTGTTATAGAGAGATAGAACATAGGCCTAAGATATTTGGCATCTGAAATTCGGCAGTCTGGATTTGAATTCTAGAGCAGCAAAATAATAATAGTTGCTACCTCAAGTGTTTATTGAAGTGAGGGTTTAATGAGATAATGTCTGGGCCAAAGCAAACATTCAATATGTTTATGATATTATCATATATATTACATGTATTTTAGAAACATGAAGGGCTATAATCACTTTTATTTTGATTATGAAGTCATGTCTTATTTCTAAGACAGACTTGAAAGTGTGGCTATTTGGGGCCAAGTAAGACTGAGCACTGGAGACGGAGAAGTAAGGAAGAGGAGACCTTGGTAGTGCCTCTAAATGTTCCTCCTGTTTTTTAAAATTTATTTTTATTTTATTTTATTTTTTTTTAATCAAACTTCCAATACAGATGTGGCTTCCTTCATTCTGACACTGGTCTAATTAAGATAGTTCCCTTCCTTCAGGGATACATCTTAAAAGCCAACTTATTGTTCATAAAAACAAAACAAAACAAAAACCTCTACATGAGACAGCTAAAAAAATGAACGAAATTCATTGTACATTGAAAATGCTTAATAAATATTCATTGATGATGTTGATAAAGTGACCATTCTGCATTTCCAATTTCTTGGAAAAGCCCAGGTTAGACTGGGTTGAGGATCTCAGTCTAATTGTTTGACCAGGTCACAATCTCCTCAAAGCACAGATGAGCCCATTTCATGTCTGATCCATGAATTTTGCTATATTAACACTAGTCATACTTTGACCTGGGTAATATTTCCAATTATTGGCTTTACATTTAAAAAAAAGTAGTCAGTGAGGAGAAACTAGACAATATTAAAGAAAAATACTCCCACCCCCAAATTAAGCACAGAAAAAAAAAAAAGATTCTCTGAGGAAGATATGGATAATTTGGTTGGAGATGGATAAGGACCAACTGGTCTTCTCCACTAGTTTATGAGAAAGGAAGAAAGTTAATAATTAGATTTAGAGATACCCTCAACAGTAAGGGTGTGAAGCAACTGGAATAAGTTTATTGGGAAATTAAAGAAATTCTGCCATCAAAGATCCCAAATAAAACCCTTTTAAAAACCTCTTCATTTCTTTTAGTTGTTGTTGTTAATCTTCAGTTCTCTTAAGGCATCATTTGTTGTGTTTATTTGCATTTATGTGCCTTTTAGATTAGTCTTTATCTTTTAAATTTTTTACTTTTTTTGTAACTTTTCCTATGTCACATTTCTTCTGAATTTTTTTTTCTAATTGTGCATATTGTTCTTTTATGTCTTGGATTATTTTCTTAGCTTATTTTGAAATCATGGATTACAGCTTTAATCTGTTTCGTGGACACAGCAGTGTTAGTTTAGGTTCTTGGCAAAGCAGACATTAAGATGGGATTAGATTTGTAATAGATTTATCGGGAGAAATGCCTGTGAGGGTGTAAGGAAGAAGAAGCCAAAAGAGGCAGGAAGAGCTGTTAGAGTGTAATGAGAGAAGGAAAATGGATTGGATAGGAACAGATCTAAAAAAGTTTCAGCCAAGCCTGATGGAGAGTATTTGAGCCCAATGTAGCCACCAGAGGAGTTTGCATCTTGTAGAAATGGGCCTGACTTAGTATCACTGCTATACTCAGTTGTTTGAAAGTAGGCCATAGGAAGCATAGCAAATTTAGAGTGTGGCAGATGGGGCTATTGGTCAGTTATGGTTTCCACAGCAGGAGATCTGAGTAGTGCATTTTCACAGCTTCCCAGAGCTACACAGATCTACTTCTTCAGATAGGTTCAAGGGACAATTCCTTCATATTTTGTATAGGCTTTCAAGGATTCAGAAGTCCAAGAATTACAAGAAGAAAGGATATGTGTTTTATTTTGAGTAAAATCTCAACATTAATGTAAAATCCTTAGGTTCAAGTTTCAAAGTACAGGCAATATTGAGAGAAAATATCTAGGACACATACACATACAGTTGAATATTGCAACGTTATTTCTGTCAATTAGCTGAGCAGGGAGCAAGCAAATGTGTGGAGTAGACCAATAGGGACAGATACACACCATCTTAACAAGAACAGTCAGTGTCTCAGTGCTAGGCTGCTACTGATGGCCCAGTGACTAATGCCTATCAGTGACCTTTGCCTGTAGGATTTTCTTCCCTGTGTCTGTATAAAGGGGCTAGAATCCCCTCAAAGACTTGGGGTCATGGTCTGTAGAAAGACAAATTTAACTTTCCCAGTAGAAGTACAGGAAGATTGGTGCTTGATGCTTAAGGTTCCATGATGGCCTGGCTGTCCCAGCTTTTATGCTAAAACTCTTATGAGGTATTGAGGATTACAGGAGCCAGGAGCCTGAACCTAGATCCTCATCAGTTCTTCCACAGACTTCCTTCCCAAAACAAACAACATGTTTACATTACTTATTTTTCAAATATAAACACTTATCTATTTAAAAATGGTTTCTCAAAAACATGTCTAAAAAACAGGATTTAAATTAAAAAATGTTTAGGAGGTTTTTCAAAGAACAATATTATAATTTGACAAGGTGAGGAGAAAACCCTTTGTCAAAAAAAAACTCACTTCAGGATCAGACATCCTTTAAAAATATTTAAACAAATCACACAAATCACAGTATGTATCCAATATAAGTTGATTGTGATCCCTCTGATTTGTCTCCATGTGACTTAGAACTATAAGCAGGTTCCTATCATGAATCAGTCTTTCCATCAACTGAGAACCACAGCCTAGACTGGCCAGATTCCATCCCTGGCTCTATGTCACCAACTTAAAGGAAACCTGGGTGATAGAGTATGCGTGGCTTAGAGCAGAGCTTCACCAATAGGAGAAAAAAAGATTGATGAGTACTCACTTCTGATGGGGCCTACAACAACATCTCTGCACTGGAGGATATCACTTACTGAGTCAAATGAGCTATCATCTGAAATCTGGCAGAAAGTGGAAATAATGACTATTTTTAAAAAATAAGTGAAGGAAACTTCTGGAACAGTACAACCATTTTGTTGTAATTTCATGTGTGAAAAGTTTCAGTCGAATGAAATTGTTAAGGAAAGTCAAGCAAAACTTCATAAGTCTGGGGTCGTTCTTGCATCATCCTGTATTTTCAGTTTTTCATCTATAAAATACCAACAGTCACTTAGGCTGGTCCAGATACCCCTGAGTGGGTTGATAAATAAGGTTCTTTGGTTAGAAGAGCATGTAATTTTGTTTTGCCAAGTGATATATGTTGTTAACATTCTAAATTGAAATGAAGAACAATATATTTTTTCAATGACCCACTGGAGATAAACACAGGCTGCTCTTGGCTACAGGCAACTAGCCTGGGAGCTTGGCCACCTTGGGCCCTGACTATCCTTGGAGGGCAGAGGGCATCAGAAATAAAGAATGAGAAGTTTAATGAGAACAAGTCCCCACTATGATAATCACATACATTTGCAATGGCTCATTAGGAAAGGTCACTGCTATTGAGGTCAAATTTTAAACATAGTTTTCAGCTCTCAGTCTGTCATAGGGAAAATAACTGAAATAAGAGAAAGATTAAATTGGTGATGGTACATCTCTAGGATTGAAAACTATGCTGCTACATGTTACACACTGGGAGGAAGTTTATGGGAATGGGAAAACATTCCCTTCATATTGTCAAGCAAAAAGCAGAACCATGAGATGATGTACTACATCACACATTTTAGTTTTAAATATAACCAGAAATAAGTGCTGGTAGGAAATTTGTAAATACAAAGAGACTTTATCTGTGGTTGTTGAGATTGCAATTATTATTATTATTTTCATTTGTGAGTTCTTCAGTTTTCAAAACTGTTAGTATTAAATATGTGTTACTTCCCTAATAAGAAAAAATAAAAATGATATTTAAAATACTGACTCCTTAAATTAGACTTTCTGAGGTCCTTTTCAGACATACAAGACCCCTCTTCTTGGTATAGCAGGGACCACACACTTGCCTAGAATTTTAAATTCCTCCTCTGGGTGGGTAATATTTGATAGAGGAATGTTTGGAACCCTAGGATTTGTTCAGAGAATTCTTTACTGATTTCTATGAGGTTCAATACATTTCCTTTACCCAAGTATCCTTCAAGAAAAGTGCTTCAATCTCTGCATAATTAAAATTTTCTCATTATTATCTTTCATAAGGCTGATTGATGACACACACATACCATCCAGAGAACCTCTACTTTTGTTATAAGAATGTTTTTCTTCAAGATGAATTGGCATTAACTTCTCTCTTGGTCTCCTGCCATTCTTTCTTATAAAGGCAAAGCTTGGTATCAGGAAGAACATATAAACTTAGTATGAGGACAGACAGAATATCAGTAAAAGCCCTGATATTTATAAGCTATGGCAAAACATGAGGAAAAGTCAAAGAACACCAACCAACACCAGCCTAGACTGGCAATAGCTGCTGCTGTGCATTGTGGAAGGGAAAGAAGCTCTTGTCAGTGCAGTCACCTGCACAGATAACACTGTTATGTTAGCAGGACAAACTTTGGAAGAGGGAGAAAGTCTCATTTCTGTGTATATATGTGAGTGCGTGTGTATGTACCTGTTGTGGAGGTGTTGTGTGAAATGAGTGGTATTCATGCGTGTCTCTCTCCGAAAGATGTCCTTGTAAGAAACTCAGGAGTTAGGTGGAAAGAGAGATGCTCTCTTCTAGGAGCAAGGGAGAGGGGTTTACTGTCCTTGACTGACCTCTACTTACTTGGTCCTAGACATTCCAGGCAAGTCCATGAGGATGTAGTGCCCCCCTGTAGTTGCCATTGTTCTTCCTAACTTGCCCCAGTTCTCAGTTCCCTTCCTAAGTCACTTCTAATTCTGGCTTCTGTCACCCTGTCCCAGCTAACTCAGCTCTTCTCCTGTGTTATGGTTCTCATGTCTGTTCTTAATTCCATCCTGCCTTGTTTCAATCTCATTTAAAATCACATTCATCTTCTGCTCCCTTAGAGCCCTCTCTGGCTTTTTGTTGGGATCCATATCTTTTGAAAATGATTAAGATTATTCCCTTTTCTGATCCCGATGTTCTCTACGGAGCTATTCTCTAGTTTTATTCCAGCTTTTGATACAATATGGTCTGAATTAAAGATGTTTTTGGTTCTGGTTGGTAAGGATCTTAGGAAAGAGAAAGGAAATGGTCATAGGGAGGAAAGAAAGCATTGATGGCAGGAAGTAGAGGCAGCTAAAGGGAAATCAAAGGGCTCCTGGATTGGGAGGAGGCAAAAAGCATGACTCACCTGTGCTTGAAATTCCCTGACCTCTGCTCATTTACCTCATATGCTGATAGCATCAGTGACCCAGAAACACATGAAGAGCCTACTGTACTTCTCAAGTCTCCTGTCCATAGTCATACAAATTCTCTATACCAGAAGTAGCTCTCTAACATCCATATAATCGTGTCCCTTCCCATGCACCCTTCTGAAATCCTGGCAAGATCACTTAAGCTGAAAGCAACAGAGAACTGATGGTACACTGAATGTTTTCTGTTCAAAGGAAGAGAGGCAGACAGACTGCCTTCTAAAGGCATAGCTAAAACTTTATTTATTTTTGCATTCATTGTAGCAAAATCAGTCTGTATTTTCACATGATTTATGTTCTTCTGACAGAAATGAAATGTCAAATTAGCCAATCTCTCTTGAATCATTATAGGTTTTTTTTTTTAAAGAAAATAATTCAGTTTGTAGATATTTTGCTCTCTTAGGGTCATAGCACCTGGTATTGTCAATACAATTCTTAAAGCAATACTAAGATTTGCAAATGAATTGTGAGTTTTACATATCATTCTAACATTGTAATCGAGTTGCAATGTTAAATTACCATGATCACAGTAAATATTATGGATCATTTTATCATATAAAATTCTATAACTTATGTTGCAATTTTTACCACTTCTTAAAGCAATAGCTTGATACATAGGGTATTGTAAAGAATTAGTATCCAGTTTCACACATATTGTTCAAACCTACATATAAATAAATTGTTGAATATTCCAAAATGTACATCAGCTGCCATGGGCAACTTTGGGAATATTGTGCTAATTTGTGAATACCTTTGGAGCTGTGTATTGGAACATGAAGAGAAAGAAGAAAAAAGATGCTTGGCCCATGATACATTATAATATAAAAATACATCACAGTCATGCTATCTGAGAGGAAGAATTTGACAAGGCAGTCTTTTCTTTTATCAATATGCTTCTGCTGCCCAGATCCTTCCAATACTTGGAAGCAGTGTCTGTGTCCTATCCTGGTAGAGACACAATCTACAAGCAATCTTGTCTCTTGGATGTAGTCCCCTTTTAAGGATTTGGGCCCGAGATAGGGAAACACATTTCTCTTGGATTAGAGCCATGTCAGTCATGAAAGCAGAGATTAGGATTATGGGTTACACTAGATTCCAAGTGGCAGAGGCACCTCTGTGTTCTTTAATAAATTTATTATTTTGTATGTTTGTGTTAGTTATATGTGGGGCTTTCTTAAATGTGAGGCCCAGGGAAAGGACCCCTCTTTCCTGGGTCTAGGGGCAATTCTGGCTGTGTCTTCAGCACTTAGGTAAAGTCTGGTTGTCATGATAGGTTCCTGATAAGTATTTGATCAAATATATTTTGTGTGAATGGGGTGAGTGCCTGAAGGAGATGTGTTGCTGGCTCTCTGGATGTCATATAATTGGTGAATTTTAAGAAGATATTCTTTAGAGTACAGATGGGGGTGTGGCTTTCAGAGATGAGGAGTTTAGAATTTTGAGTCCATGAAGAGACCAACATTTTGAAATGTTCTTCAAACAAAATACAGATAAACTATTAATTTGCCTTTGTATGGACATAGAGGGGATGGTTTCTACTTGAGCTATGAAGCTTGGGCCCAGAGTTCAGATTGTAAGTATGCTGCTGATTCAGAAATCAAGGGATAAATAGTTCTGGCCTGAAATGGAGATTGGCAGTACATGTGAACTTTGAAATGAACTAGAGCAGGCTTCAAAGCCTGAGTGGTGGGTGAGACTGTGCCAAGCCAAACTGTGTGGCATAAGATAGTATTTATAAATTTTCCCTAATGCGATGTGGTATGTACTGTGAAAAGCCATTATCACTGTGGTGGAATAATACATATCCTTTACATAACTGTCTATCAGAAGAAATAAGGATAGAATAGGATCTCAGGCCACATGTTTCAGAGAAAAAGATTTTGTCCTTCAAATTTATGTCACAACAACTTAACCAACTGACTGAAAATCTGGCTAAGAAGTTCTCAGTGTGGATGTGTCCTTGAGCTATGCTTTGTCAGTACCACTTACCTCCTATTTCTGCTTTCACTTTTCATCTAGAGGTTTAAAGGGAGAAGTTCTAGAGAGTAGACTCAGCAAATTTTAAGAGATAGGAGAGAAGGATCATTTTTATAGACTTGCACTTTTCCAGAAATTTTAGGTATCTGTTGAAAACTGTCACAATATTTCTTATCTGTAGCTCCCACCAAGAAAATAGTATCTGTAATGTGGAAAATCTTAACTGCTATAGACCTTGTAGCAAACTTAAGTTGTAAACTGCCTTCTGGGCTACATCGATAAGGCTGTACAGAGCTTAGGAAAAAAGTCCTCCATTCAACTATTTGCTTAGGGGGAGAAAGAAATTTGGCTGTAGCTTTGGCAAGCTATTAGAAAATGATTACTGGGATATATAGAGACAATTCACAATAGAGGATTCTAATTAGTGAAATGCACTTTGGAGAAACTATTTAACCTCACTAGTAAAGAAATACATGTTAAAATATTAGGACACAGTTTCTTCTAATAAAAAAGCAAGATTGCAATGAAAACTCTACTCTATGCATAGCAGACGGCTTTATAAATAGGTGTGAACTTTGGGGGGGCAATTTGCAATATGTCAAGAGCTAAAAGGCTGTTAGTGTCCTTTGATCCATGGATCCCCTTTTTGTTATTCTATAAACATTTACAGAGTCCCTTCCATATGACGGACTGTATTCTAGGCAGACATCAGTGACTGATATTGTAGATTGTGCCCTTCAGGAACTGACAATCAGCTGGGGGGAAAACATACCTATAATTAGATAACAATACAAAAATGAGCAGGGAAGATGGGAGGTTAACTGTAGATCTAGCGAGTGTGTGGCAGGGGACAGGGGAGGTTTCCTCCAGGAGATGACACTAAACTGAATCTGGAAGGATAAATAATAATATCCCTAGAAGACCAAGTGGGGTTGAATGTTGCAGGCAGAGCCAGAAGAAGATCTGGAGGTGACCGTTCATGATTTGGCATGGCTAGGGAATAAGCTTGGAAGGGATCTCAGGAACATATTCAACCATTCTCCAGGATGACTTTAGGAAAATATTTCACACTTTTAGTTTCTTTCCTTCGACTCTGGTTTTTATTTTCTGTCTATTGGTATAAAGTCATTTCTTCTCTTTCCTGGGATAAACATTGGTAAACCATGCTACTTTGGACACAAACTCCCCTGTGGTAGCAACTGGCAAGCATGAGCTGTATTCCCTGGTTCCCTTTAGCATCAGTGCAGGACCTCATGATCCATGAACCCATAATAAGAAGCAGAGGTCTCTTCTTGGCTGGAAGAGATTGGCACCTGGAGTCACAGGTATAGGACAGGTAGTACCTGATGACCCCTTCCCTTTTCTGTGGCATCTTCATGTGGCAAGGGGCCCCTGGTGCCTTGGCAGAGGGGAAAGTTAAGCCATAGTATAGGAAGAAGCAATGGGGACATACACTAAGTATCTATCTCCAGAGAAGATACTTATTTCTGTTTATCGGCATTGCTGACAGTGAGGTGGGAGGAACTTTTAGAAGAGCAAGAAAAGGTTAGCTGACATGACTGATCGCTTAGGAATTGTAACCTAAAGGAAAAGTTAAAAGAAGGACCTTGGGGAAGGAAAAGTTTTGCAACACCAATGAGAGTCAACATATAGTTGATTTTTATATTTTACCTCTTCCCAAAACAGAACAAGCTGAATGGGGTCACAATTGCATAAGGCTAGTGAGTCATTTAGAGAGCTGTTTCAGTGTGTGAACTGTGGCAAAATTTTTAAAACCAAGCTCCGGCTATGGTGATGGAAGGGGAAGAGTACTAGGGGGTCAAGGTTTTTCTTAATGGAAGCTGGGTGGACATGAGAGATGGAGGTGCCCATGTAAGCAGCACCGGTTCTTCTCCTTAGATCTCAGCTCCTGCTCTTCTTCCCCACTTCCCACCCAAGGCCCCTCAGGTCCTCTTCCCTTCCTTCCAGCCAACTTTCAGGGGCCCTTCCCTCACTGGGAAACCATGGAAAGTATTCTCCATGCCGTTTTATTTCCTAGCTTCAAGTTAGAGAGCCCCAGGGCTGCGTAAGGGGAGCAGGGTTTGGGAAGACCAGTCAGGGTGGAGGCTGATGTAGGAATTACGCTTTCTACTTAAACTGTAGCAGTAGCTAAGGAGGAACAATAGGGTCCTTTCCCTATAGGATCTACATCAAAAAAGAGGCTGAGAGAGTAGAGATAGTTATTTGGGGAATCCAGGAGTTGGGGCTGGATTTGCTTCTCTTCACTGTCCAGGCCCTACAGATGTCTGCTTTTCCCAAGAACCACTGGGCTCCTGCTGTACTGTCTCCCCAGACATTGCTTGAGGTCCTATTTAAGTATCATGACTGAAAGTCTCAAAGATAACTGAGCCCCATCACATACAGTCCCTCTCTACAGCTTGATACTGTAACAATGCACCTTGGGAGGAGGGACACTCAACACCTCCCCAGCACCAGAAACCCCAGTTTTGAATCTGGGAGAACCCTCTGCTCAGGGCTTAGTAAAGGGAGTCTCACCCATGGGATCAAGACTGTGAATCTGTGAAGTGTTTAGCACATTAATTTTTTAAAAAGATTTCTATAAAATATAGCTAACATACAATATTGTATTAGTTTCTTCCTTCTTCTGTTGGAGGCTCAGGGCACACAGTGTCCTTTTTTTCTCTGAAAAAAAGAGTGTGACTATACCCAGGCAACAGGAAAATTGCAAGAGCTTGGAGACCAGTTCACTGCGGAAGGGTAAAAATCTTGTTCCTTGATAGCCGACCTGTTTGGAGATATTTAAATCCCATGTGTCTATTTCTCGTTTGTCTCCATGGGGCTCAGAAAGGCTTTAAAAGATAAGGCCGGTCTCAGCCTTGCTAAGCAGAGCCAAGGGGGAAAGAAGAGCTGGCGCTCTCTAGGCTCTACTGAGCAAGCCGCATAGCGCCCCCTTCCGGCCAATGCGGCGGCGACTCCGCGGGAGAAGAAGGTGAAGCCTCCAAGTCGGCCAGCCAGGATCAGGCTGAAAGTCTTCGCCGGGCTTTATTAGAGCAGCTCATAAACAAATTGTCTCCATAACTCAGGGCATCACCGTAGGGTGGGATTAAGGCTCTCTGAAGTAGATGCTCCCCCCGCCCTTACACTCCCATTCTACGCCTGCGCACTTAACGAAGTAGATGCTCCCCTCAGGTGAAAGGGGTACTAAGGAAAGGCTGGAAAATAGGATGTCGCAGGGGGCCTCGCACTCATCTATCAGGAAGGGTGGTTAAGCGTTGGGGAGACAGAGTGGCTCTTCTCCCGCCATCCACATTTAGACCTAGCACAAAGATCCTATCCTATTCAAAAGAATTTTTGATTCTCACCTAAATTGCTCCTCAGTAATTGCCAATAACTTATACCTGTAAAGTGCTTTGGTGATTACAAACTTTTTTTTTTTAATCTGATTCTCAGCACAACGTTGTGAGTGAAGGCAAGTATTTTTACGATCCCATTTTCTAAAGAGATAATTGTCTCTCGGGAAGTTTCAATGACTTGCCCAAAGTCAGACAGCAAAGTGAGAAACAGCCTAAAATAATGGCAAGCCTTTCAAATTATCCATAAAAAAATAAGGTCTCCGGCTATTAGAAAACTGCTTCATGCTACAAACTAAGGAAGCATCACCAGCCTCCTCTTCCTCTTGCACACATTTTACCTAATTTATAACTATCTCACTGGCCCCTTTACCCACTCCTGCCTTCCCACGCTTCTTCCCGAGACCACGAAAGGGTCACCACAGTTACCTCTACCCCTCCAGTGAGAAGATAGCATATATTAGCTTACAATGAGCACTTTGCTTTTCTATATTGTCTCACTCTAATCATTAAACCTCTATTTCAAATGTATTTTAAATTTTGAGAGTGATTAAAATGGGATTTTTATTGCTTTTTTTTTTTTTAAAGACATGAAGGAGGATGAGGGGAATAGTGTGAGTATCAGCAGAGCTCTTTGCTATTCTTTTCTAAGAGCAAGTTTTTTTTTTTCTGTAAGGAAATAGCATACGCATATGGTCAAAATACAAACTCAAACATTAGGGAAGCATATACAGCAAATAGGTTATCTTTTAGGCCCTAGTTTCTTTTCTAAAAGCAAAAACTATTTAGTTTCTTTGTATCCTTTCACAATCTGTACAAAATATATAAGCTTATACACATATGTAAGCTTATTGGTATATATTTGTGTGTTTGTATCTCTTCCATTTTATTCTACATATAGATTCTACTGAATCCTCCACACACTGTCCTGCACCTTATCTCTTTGTTACTAACAGTAAAGTTTGGCAAACAATGTACCTCACTCTAGTTAATGGCTGCATGGTATTCTATTCTATGGTTATTTAATCATTTCTTTACCCAGTCCCTTATTCAGGGGCATACAATTTGTTCTAACCTTTTACTACTATAATCAAGCTAGAATGTATATCTTGGACCAAGATAGCAACAATAAACCCTGTGTATCCAGCTGGTGACAAACTCACTCCCATGCACTGGGAGAGCTGTGGGTAGACAACACCAAATCTTCCAGGTGCACATGCACGTCACTGGCCCCAAGGAAGCCTGGGAGAGTGTTAGTTTTCAGAATATAACAACATGACCAGCAGAATGTTTTTTTTTTTTTGTAGAGAGAGCCCAGTAACATCTCAACATTTAGAAGTCAGTGTTATTGTTTCAAAGTTCTAGTCTTTCAATATTGGAGAGAGCAAAAGTAATACTTGTTTATATGTGTTAGATAACTTAGATATAAGTAAGGACACGAATTTAGTTTAGAAAATATAAAATTTTAGAGTAAATTGCAAGCTCTCATTTTCAAGCAACTTCTATGGGAGTAAGCCCTTAAACTGACTCATTTAACCCTCACGACGACCCACAAGTTGAATATTATTATCTTCATTTTAAAGATGAGCAAACAGAGGCCCCCATAGTTAACAGATGGTAGTGGCAGAACTAGGAATGTCTTCCTCAAAAGTGAGTGTTCCCATTTATTCTGGGCTGCCTCTTAAGGGGAGCTGGGGTGCACAGTATGTTTAGGGTAAATCCTTTTCTTTTTCTTGCCTCTGTTTTATCATCCACAAAATAAAAACAGTCATCCAGGATAACCTATCTGTATTACCAGGTTTATTTTCTAGGTAATAATGTTATCTCCATAATAAAACATGTATTCTACAATGTGAGATCTGGAAGCAGGTCTCCATTCTGGTGGCTCTTGTCTGTTATATCCTCAAGGACCCCTGTCATTATCAATGCCTGTGAATCACATGTTTAGAACATACTGAGTAAACTAGTATGTTTACTTTTGGCCATTTTAATTGATCACTTGGCTTTATCATTTTGTTTTGGGGAATTCCTTAATTCCTTTAGTTAGTAAGCAAGTTTTTTCATATCTATGGTGTTGAGGCATTTTTATAGGTGCTGAGGATATAAAAATAAATTAAGTATAGTGTAGTCTCTCTGTGATACTTATAGTCTCCATAGATAGAGTTGTACTTAAGTGCTCATAACGTGAGGCAAAAACGACATACTGCTGTCATAGCGTGTATATTTGACCCAAGACCTGCTCTGATTGGCTTATTCAGTGGGTTTTCAAATTCGTTGTTTGTTTTAAAAAATAATTTTTGGAGCTGGTGACAACCTTTCAGAACAGAGGTTTTCATATAGAAAATCTGAATTCTTGCCTTGCCTTAAAATAGCTCAAATTGTGGTCACATTGAGCCACCATTATTTCAATGTAACTATCAGCTAGAGCTGAGCAGCAGCTACGTCTTCTTAAATAGACATTAGCTCAGGGGGTCCTCACTGACTCTTCTCCTCCCTCCTGACTCCTGGACTATCTGTTTACTCAGTGCTGACTCCTTGGCTCCTGTAGACATTTGTATTATGACCAATCAGACTTATTAAGTGTCCTGAGAGAGGTCTAGATAATACCTAATCCTTGACCATTCTCCTTTGAATTATGTTTAGAGCACATTCCCATATTTTTTGAATAGTTACTAAAATAGGTTCCCTTTGCAAATTTTCAACTTCCCTCCATTGCCTCCAAACTAAATCCAGATGATCTAATTGAAAGGAAAGATCTTGGCCTGAGGGCCTGTTTTCTTAAAACAGAAATCAATACCAATCCATGTTAACAAAAATACACTGAATTCTCAGCAAGATTTTTGTCTTTAGTACCAAAAGGCTGCTAAATATGAGTTTGTTCTGTTATTTCATTTGTTTAATAACCACATGGGTGTTATAGCAGCCACTGAACTATTGGCTAATTTCATTATGCCATTATTTGTAATCAGGGGACATCATAAGATACAGTCCCAGCAAAAAGTCTCTGCATTGTGGCATAAACAACTGTTGAGGACACTGGCCCACAGGGTTGCTCAAAGCCATCTGTATGTTCAGCACTTGAAATTTTTCAGCAAGATTACTCTTGCAATGTCTGCCCTTAACCTGCTGATAAGGCTATATCAACTGTCAATACATCGCTTCACAGGGCTTTCCTAACACAGTGACTGTCTATGGGAATGACAACACACACTGCTTAAAGGACTGTTGTGATAACATGGTGCAGGTTAATTTTGTTGTGATGAATAGAGGAAGCTAAGTAACCTGAGCTCAAATGATAATTGGTATATGGTCTCTCTCTAGTCTCTTGGGGTCAGCAAGATGGTCCCAGGCCTGCCTTTTCTTGTATGGGACCTCCTACATATTCCCTGTGAAGGCTATTGGATGAAAGCAAATCTTGATCCCTTTGATCAAGGTTCTGGAACGAAATAAGAAAGTACAGAAAAGACTGCAGTGATGCATTTGAGGCAATTGCTTCCTAAGGGATGCTCTGAGCATATCACCCTACCACTGGCACAGACATGGAATGTGGAGTGGGTCAGTGGTTGGGCCTCAATAAAGATGGCTCTTGCAGGAGAGGACTTGTAGAGACTTCCTGGGCATTTCTCTTGCCAGTTTTTCATCATTAAAGAGGAAATGAAAAGGAACTAACTTCACTGTGTTACAGGGCTTTATTGTTTGTGTTAGTCATTTTGGTCTCAAAAAATTCTATGATGCTGACATATCATTGTGTATCATAATTTCCTGTGAGCTTCCAGTCTTGTGACTGGAGCTCTGAAGGACACAAATTCTTTGTTCACATTTGCATCTTCAGTGCCTAGAGGAAGGCCAGGCACATCATAAAACTTGGAATGTGTATGTTAAATGAATGGTTGACATTGTTAGAGTCCTTTAAAAATAAACAAAGACTTATGAAATCAAATATACATGACTAGGATGTGAGGATGTGGCTAAAATGCATTCTGAGTTGTTCCTATTTAATCAGATAATGGCACAGGAAAAGTAATTTTACACAAATTTTTATGATATTTCTAGACCAGTTGTTTTTAGTGACATTGAGTCTTCAAAAGTTTTAGAGGTATTTTTGGTAACTATAATGATTGGGGAGGGGGCCAGTACTGGTATTTAACGAGTAGGGGCCAACTGTGTTCAGTGTATAGTAATAATGTGTAGGAAAGTCCTGCAAAATGAAGAATTAGTGTATGTCCTACAACTTATGACTGTCCTCTTGAATGTGGGTGAATAAATAGTTTATAATTATCTGAGCCTCTAACCAACCCCTTTATATTTTTCATAATTTTGAAACACAGGAAATTTGCTGGGAATATAATTACTATGGGTATTGACAAACTTTTTACTTCTTCCTAGATCTTTGCCAGCTCTGATGTACTGGGGATGGACAGTGAGCTAAGGTCACCCAAAAGGGTTTCATCTCCTTCCTTTTCACCATGTCCTGCTTAGGGGGACTTGAGATGGGTCAGTCATTCACCATTATTTATCAGGGACCCCTGCTAAAACTGAGATAGAAATGATGAACTTTATAACATACTATTTTATTCATGGAATCAGAGCAAACAAACATAAATGGTTGCAATAATTATTTCTTTCATTAACTCCATGAAAAATATGAGGAACTGTCCCAGCAAGCAATTAGAAACACTTGCAGGATGATGAGAATGTAGAGCCTACTTGGTTTAGCCTCTCTTTTGAACAGAATTGGATAAATATGACCAAATATTTGGCCTTGGACTTCATTTTTTCTACTGTTCTTGGGTCTTTTATTCTTCTGTGAAAGCATTTTTCCAGGTAGAATTTTTCAAGTTAAAGCTTTGCAAGAGTCTGAAATGTGTATAACTGGTGGGAAGTGAGATGACTGATATTAGGGAGTACACAGAATTGTTGAAAGTGTTAATTGTTATGTGTTTATTTTAATGTGAAAGAATAATCAACATAACAAATCTGTGGTTTCCTATGTATTATTGCTTAGAGCAAAACTGTGTGAAAAATTGAATTGATAAAAAGGAAATAATAGTACAGGTGGAATGGAGCTATGGCGAAGGATGAGTGATATCTGGGAAATACTGAGGTTAACAGTCAGACTTACCAGGGTCTATGCCCTAATCATCTGGTTTCTCAGTATGAGCTATTCCGCTTGTTTCCCAACAATAACAGTCATTACTGCTGATATGTTTAGTAGTTGGGGCTTTCCCTTTGATGCCTTTCAGAGGAATCCTTGGCTACTTAACTGTTAAGGTATGTTCTTCCTCCAAAGGATATTTTCCTGCATGGAGCATCATCTCTTATTCCATCTCAGTCACCTACTTGCCTTACATTTTCCCTGGAGAGGAACAGGCTTGATTGCCTGCTAATGTGCACGAGCATTTTAAAAAGACAGATCAGGGTTTGACTCACAGTTTTGCTATTCACCAACCATGTGACCTCAGACAAGGAGCTTGCCTTTTTTTTCTACCAGAAAAACAGTAAAACTCCTTACTATTGCCAGACATAATAAGTCTGATGGTGGGTCACTTAGGATCCTGAGCACGGGTGAAAAGACTAGAAAGTATAAAGAGTGTTATCTACTGGACAGCATTATTGTGAGGCTTAATCCCAAATGTCTTGTATGAAATAGGTACACCTATAGGCTTCCCTGTTCATTTCCAAAACTCTTGCATTTCTTTTCAACACTCCATAGGCATTAAAAATTATGAATGATGCTGAAATAGTTTAGGCTGTATAGTACTTATTAAAGCTTCCTCTTAGATTTAATGAGTTTTATAGCTTATTTCATTGTATTGTATTGTATTGTATTGTATTGTATTGTATTGTCTTGTCTTGTCTTGTCTTGTCTTGTCTTGTCTTGTCTTGTCTTGTCTTGTATTTTATGGTATTGTATGGTATTGTTTTATTTTATTTTATTATATTATATTATATTATATTATATTATTTTATTTTTTATTTTAATTTTTTATTATTTTATTTTATTATTTTATTTTATTTTTTATTTTAATTTTTTATTATTTTATTTTATATATTTTTTATTAAACCAGAGGTTGGTAAATCTTATTGGAGATACCAAGGACAGGAACTACTGACTGCTGTTCCCCAGTGCATTAACCAATTAGCCAGTCTTCACACCCAGACGGTCTTAGAGGCATAAGATCATCCTGTAGTCTTCTGTGCTGATCTTTTCTCTTGAGCTCAGTTAAAAAATAGCCCTGAGGAATAGAGATTTGTGTCTTGCCTACAATAGTTAAATGTTTTTCTTATAGTCTTAAGGTAACAACAACAATAAAAATATACATACTGTATAGTCAGATTTCTCCAGAGAAACAAAACCAAATACACACACACACACACACACACACACACACACACACACACACACACACACACACGTAAAGAGATTTATTATAAGGAGTTGATTCATGTAGTTATGGAAGCTGGCAAGTCCTGAGATCTCCAGGGTTGGTAACCTGGAGACTCAGAAGAGCTGATGGTGTATTCAAGTTTGAAGGCTAGCAGTCTTGAGAACCATTAAGAGCTGATCACATAGAGGCCTGCGGGATTGGTGGTGATCATGTGTGTGAATGATGCTCCCACCTCTTGAGCTCCCTTGTAAAGCAAAGGGGCCGTCCCTCCTGGACCTTGGATGAGTGCAAGCTTGGAGGTGGGCAGTGAGGACTTGAATCGTGCATAATTAAGGGGAGGGTTTGGATTGAACTTGGGAAGTGGATGGTGTGTATTTGACGTTCAATTATCAGTAGTAAATTGCCATGAATATTAGTACCTATGGTACTATCTATCTATAATGGCATATTGTCCCTAAAATAGCTTTTGAGAAGAGAAAACAGTAAATAGAAACATTGTTGAATCCTATGAAACTGACAATTTTGTAGGTCAAAATAACCCAGTATCGACAGTTTCATATGGTTCAACCTATAGAATCTTCTGATATATGTGTGTTATGTCTCCATAGGTCTAATGTTCAAAACAGCTTGTCCTGGTATTTGCTGACTGAGAAACTGGAACTAGAAAACTGAACTGGCCTGCTTTGGGGTGTAGATGGGGATAGCAATGGGATAGATATGGGGCCTCTGTCCTGACCTCAGGCTTTTTAGTTCATCAGTTATCATGGGTAATAAAAATCTGATGATAAAAGGAAAACTATGTGGTAGATGTCCTTGGAGAGTTCATTGTAGCCAGAGAAGACTCAAGCCGGTAATTGAATTAATCAGATCAGAGGTTTGGTGAAATCTGTGTGGGAACAAATGGGAGGGTTGCCCTCTTACTGCAGGCAGAATGGGGATTGCTGAAGATATCCTCAACCTTCTGATCAGTCAATGCAAGGAAAGTTAACAATAATGAATCGAACCTTGTTTCTGAGTTACTGAAATTATCATGTAGATTTTAAGTTCTTTAAGGAGGGATTCCAACTTTTTAGGAGATTTGTAGAGCAATGCCACTCAACTTGAATATGCATGAAATCACTTGGCAGGTCCTCTTGAAATGGAGATTAAAATTGATCAGCTCTGCTGTGACAGTTAATTTTGTGTGTCAACTTGGAGAGTGTTTTTGGATGAGTTTACCATTTAAATCGGTGAATTCTGGGTAAAGCAAATTGCTCTCCATAATGTAGGTAGACCTTATTCAATCAAAGGCCTGACTAGAACAAAAAGGCCAACTTCCTGAGCAAGGGGGCATCATCTAGAAGACTACTTTCAGACTTCATTTGCACTACAAGCTTTCCTGGGCCTCCATGCTGCTGGCCCACATTGCTGATTTGGACTTGCCAGTCTTCATATTTACATGAACTAATTCCTTGTAATGATTCTTTTTATACACCCACGTTGTATTGATTGTTTTTCTGGATACTCTGACTGGTACATTGGGGATGGGCCAGAGATTCTGTATTGCTAACAAGCTCATGGGTGACCTTGGAATACCTCAGTTATAGAGGACTTGGACCAGGGAATAAAGTTTCCAACAGATTTGACAGATTTCAAACCAGACTTAGGGAAGAAGACTGCAGAGGTAAAGTGTCATTCTCATCATATAATTGCAAGGGAATGTGAAATCCATGTAACTCATCACTGATGATTATTACTGGTGACATGAAACTTCATCGCATGCCCAAGATAGTGTCATGGTTACCCTCCTGTAAAGTTATGCTCTCCCCCTCCCCATTATCCATACTTTTCTCTTTGGAAGGAAATCAGTATGTGCAGCCTATATTTATGGGGTAGGGAGTTATGTTTCACCTCTTTGAGGGGCAGAATTCTTTTGTATGGGAGATTTGTCTGTTCTCTCCCATTGATTGATTGATTGATTGATTTAATCTTGTATTAATATTTTTCTTTAAAAAAAGAGCTGATCAACTAGTTTGAGAGAGCATTTCTTCCCATTGGGATTACTATGTACAAGGTTTGACCTGGATTTCCTGCTTCTGCCTTTGACCTCACACACACATCAGCCCAAGTAATCCTGTCAAAACATATCTCAGATCATGTAACTCTGCTCAGAACCCTCTAGTGCCTCTTCATTTCACTCTGAGTAAAAGCTAGAATCCTTACAAAAGTCCTTATACTCTTAAATGATCTGTCCTCCCACATCCTTACCTTTTGGAGCAAATCTGCTGCCATTTATTCTTTCTTACTTCCTCTTCTATAGTATCTGGCATCTTTGCTGTTCCTGAAAGACACAGATGCATTCTCCCTTTAAGACATTCCCCCTAGATATATGCAAAGCTAACTACCATACCACCTTTGAGTCTTTGCTTAAATATCACCTTACCAAGGAGTTCCCCCCATTCTCCTTCCTGCTATATTTTCCCCACGGAGCTTATCACCTTAAAAGTCTATACAATTTACATATTTATTATGTCTAATGTCTGTCTTTTTTTGGGGGAGGGGGAGAGTCTCTTGTATTCTGATAACTCTCATATACCTCTAACAGTACTTGCCATACAGGTACTCAAGAAATATGTGCTGAGTAAGGCTCCCCAAATCAAGTGCCCAATTGCCATTACACAAGATTCCTGAGATGTCAAGGTCACTGACTGATTTGGGCTCTATGCCAGGCCTTACCAGTTGCTTGTGATACTGAATCTCCATCCTAGTCATCCAGGAGGCCTAATGGGTGCTTGTGTAGCCACACCCTTCTCCCGTGATATAACCCCTGCTGGTGATCTAACCCTTCTTTATCTGTGAGGAATTTCAGTTCATTCTTCTAATTCTATCTCTCCTGAATCTGCACCTCTTGCTAACCCCAACCGACTTCCTTTCTTACAGCCTCTCCAGTGGCTGAGGCCCCTTGGTGGCCAAGCGGAGAAGGAGCTAGCCGTCCTTGGCGAACCTCCATGACCGCCATGTGTAAATGCTCCTTGCCGCCAGCAGAGGGCAGGAGATACCGCGAAATCTTGTGCTAGGCTCGCGCCGGGCTTCCGCCAGGCCAGTTTTCTGGTCTGGTTCTTCGCTCTCTCCCCGACTCCCGACTTCTTTCTAGGCAGGAATGAGGGAGGACAGGGCGCAGAGAGTCAGTGCGTGCGTGCGTGCGCGATGCTGATTGGCTGGTGGACATCTAATCGGGAGAGCAGTGCTGTCACCCTGGATGATACTCTCCGGGCTCTCGGGCCGCTTCTAATAAAACTCCGATGACGCTGACCTTGAGTCCCTAGGGACCCGTCCTACAGTGGTTTTCTTCAGTTCCCTTTACCCCGGAGGCTCCATCACCGCGGAGGCGGATCACGGGCTCCCCGGGAGGAGTCTGAAGGGCCTCCCGCTTCCTTCATAGCAACAACCCTCAATCTTGCGGACACAGCCCGGAACGAGGTGCTGCAGGAAGGGATGTGGCGCAGAGCCGATGGACCCCCTTCTCGTTCTCAGAGCCTTCTCACACTCAGGCCCCTTTCCGCGGTGGCCGCCGTCCTGGCCGGCAGGGGGCGCTGCGCCGGCTGGATCCTCCGGACCAGAACGTTACCGCTTTGTTCTTCTCAGAGATGCCTTTGAACCTTCAAAAGACCCTTTTAATCACTGAGGAAAACCACAGGAAAATAACAAATAGGCTTCAACTAATGGGTGCTTACTGTGTAACATGAATTCTCATTACGAAGGTGGATGTGTGGAAGGAGGGCAGGGCTAGGAAGGAGGAGGTGTATGCAGCATTCTGCTTCTCTGCTGTGGGGTGAGGGGTGGGGGTTTCTGAGGTCAACTTTATGCTCCATCTCCACGGTAGTTTTAAGTTTTATTTAATAATTTCATCGTTTGAACTTTCTATTACCAGGGACCCTTCCTTACCCAATTGAGAAAGGCCTATAGTGAAGTACCCTGACTTTTCACTTTACGTATGGCAGACATAAATCCAAACATTAAGAGAGCAAATCTAGTAAAAAGGATATCTTCCTCGGGTCCTTGTCTATTAGGCCCTGATTTTCTTTTCTAGGTGCCATAATTATTAAGCTTTTTAAATATCCTTTTATAGTCTTTATATATCTATTATGTTACACACATAAGTTTGTTGATGTGTATATAGATGCATGTGTTTATCTCCCCACCCCCCAAATAGTAACATTTTACACACAGCGCTCTACACCATTACCTCTTTCTCACGAACAATATATTTTGGATATATTCCATGCCAGTAGCAAGAGGGTACCTTATTCTATGTAATGGCTGCATAGTAGTCTGTTGTAAAGATATACTATTGTATTTTAACTAGTCCCATATTCAGGATATCCTGTTTGTTTCCAAACTTTTACTAGTATAAACAAGTTGGAATGAATATACTGGAACAAAGCAGCAACATCAAGCCTCAGGTATTTATCTATAATGTATGTGCTTGTAAGTCATTCTATGCACTTTCAAGCTTCCTAGGACCAGATGTTCTAAAGCTACTGCATGAGTGTACCGTGGGGAGAGTTGTGGGTTATTAATAAAAAACTATTCCAGATGCACCCAGTGTCACTGGACCTAATAAAGCCTGGGGAAAGTGAACTTTTTTTGGCACTACTCAGTTATTTTTTCTTATAATAGGAACTGGGAAGTCAATATCAGTTGAATAAAGCTTTGGTCTTTTAATACTGGAAAGGAATTAAAAAAAACCATTTTATATATGGTGGACAAACTAAGATGCCAGGATGGACAACTAACTTATTTTTATATTCACATTGATCATATTCTAGAGCAAATTTAAAGTTTCCATTTGTAAAACAATTTATTTAAATGGACTCATTTGACTCTCACAGTAGTATATAGGGCTGGAATGATGGTCTGCATTTTAGAGATTATACTAAGGCCGAGATAGTGACATAATAGTAGGTAGTAGTGGTACCTCAAGTGTCTCACAGCTTGAGTGTTTTCCTTCAGTGTGGGCTGCTTCTCAGAGGGAGGCAGCATGCATAGTAGATTTAAGGTAAGTTCTAGCCATTCAGGTTGCCTCTGATTCTCATCTTTAAGAAGGGCATACTTTTTAGGTTGAAGAAACTGCTTTATCAGGTTTTTCTTCCTAGATAATAATGTTTCCTTAGTAGAATATATTTATAGTATGTGAGAGATGAACTAGTTTTCATTCTAATGGTTTTCTACCTTTTACACCCACAAAGACCTTTGTCATTCTTCCTTCATGTGAAAGTTGTTTATAAACACAAGTAATACAATTATTTTTTCTTATTTAATTGATTATATGTACATAAATATATGTAACTGTTACATGATACTTCTGAGCACCTGAGTTAAGTAGTTTTACCACAGCACAGACACTTGATGTTTGTTAGTATTCCCCTATTTATCCATAATATGTGTGTTTCTTTCTGGGTGTTTATGATAGTATGTAGTATACTACTTGAACTCTAGTTAAACAGTTGTCTAAGTATGATCCAAATACCTTGATGGTCTCCCAAACCCTTGTGGGGTGACTTTGAGGTCCTAACCAATATAACTATGTATCTGTGGGAGGCTGAATTTTTTATGTAATTAAACAAAATAACATTATGTGATAGATTGAATGAAAAAACAGATATGACAATCTAGCTGTCTGTTTTTAAGCCAGCCATTAAAGAACTTTCCAAAATGTAAAACAATGCCATTCTTCATATTCATTTTTTGTTTTGGAAAATTGGATTTTTTAAAAATAAAAATATAGTAGCAAGGGCTTCTGGTCAAGAAGGTAGAGTAGATAAATTCTGTGCTTGCCTCTTCTCACAACCACATCAAAATTATAACTAAACTATAGAACAGTTATCATTAGGAAATGTCTGAAATCTAGTTGAACGGAAGTCCTACAACTGGAGACATACAGAAAAGGCCACCCTGAGACTGGTAGAAGGGGCAGAGATGCAGAACAGGCTTGTCCCACACCTGTGTGAGGTGGTTAAAAATCAGGTGGGATAACTTGGCTGCAGAAGCCTCCCTGGAGGAGAGAGGAGTCCAAGCCCCAAACAAAGCTCCCCAGGCCAGGATTTCAGTGCCACGAGGAGAGGTCCCCACAACTTTTAGCTGTGAAAATCAGCAGAGATTGTGGCTGAGTGAGATGGAGGGCCATTGGAGTAACAGGTGTTTTACTTAAAGAGTCTGCTCACCAATTTATCACTAAAGGATTCACTTGCTCTGAGCTCCAGCACTGGGGCAGCAGCTTGAAAGATGCCAGGCACATACGAGGAGGATCTGAATTATCAGGCTTCTGGGTGAGTTCTGGAGGAGCAGCTTTCTCCCAGACAGAAATGCTGACCAACTCTATTGTTCCTTTATTGAGCCTTCCCTGTTCCCAGCATGCAGACATAGGCAGCTGCCATATCTGTTTCGCTATCAACCTGGCTAACACCACTGGCCCTGCTCTGGTGATTCCCTGAGACTGTACCCCACCCAACTTTCTTGATGACTCTTACCAGGGTCCTTACAGGCTGCAGTTGAACTTGGCCTGTGGTGGGGACCCTACCAGGAGGCCCTAGGGCCGCATGCCTGGTGGCCAGCTTTAGACCCATCTGGAGCAACACCCAGGGCTGCATCTGAAGACAACACACCCAAAGGGCAGAATGGATAGGCATCAAAGCCCTGCTAAAGTGAATCATGCCCTGTAGGGTCAGCCCCTCACCAGCTCGTCTTCACAACCAATCAGCCTGGGGGTCAATTTCTTGGTTGTAAACAGCAATCAAGGCTCAATTATATCAGGAGGGCACACACACACATATAAGAGACACACCTGGAGGACTGGACTCAGGTGACCAAAGAGACTGAGACATTGGGTACCATAGGACACCTACTACATAAGGCTGCTATACCAGGAGGCATACAGCCCTACCTAATACATAGAAAGAAACACAGGGAGGCAGCCAAAATGAGGAAACAAAGAAACATGTCCAAAAGGAAAGAACAGAACAAAGCTCTAGAAAAAGAATTACAGAAAATGGAGACAAGCAATTAATCAGATGCAGAGTTCAAAACACTGGTTATAAGGATACTCAGTGAACATAAATTTTTAACAAAATTTACTGAGAATTTTAACAGTGAGAATTTTAACAAAGAGATAGGAAACATAAAAATAGACATAGAAAAAAAAAGTACCGGTCAGAAATAAATATTACAGTTACTGAATACCTTAGAAGGAATCAACAGTAGATTAGATGAAGTAGAGGATTTAATCAATGATTTAGAAGATAAGGTAACAGAAAACACCTAATCAGAACAGCAAGAAAAAAATAATCTAAAAAAATGAGGATAGCTTATGGGGACTCTGGGACAACATCAAGCATACAAACATTCATATCACAGGGGCACTAAAAGTAGAAGAGAGAGAGAGCAAGGAATTGAAAACCTATTTCAAGAAATAATGATGAAAAACTTTCCTAATCTGGCAAAAGAAATAGACCAGAAAACGCAGAGAGTCTCGAACAAGATGAACCCAGAGAGGCCCACACCAAGACACATCATAATTAAAATGCTGAAGGTTAAATACAAAGAGAGAATCTTAAAAGCAGTGAGAAAAGTAATTAGTTACCTACAAAGAAGCACTCATAAAACAAATAGCTGATTTCTCAATAGAAACTTTTCAGGCAGAAGGGATAGGTATGAACTATTCAAAGTGATAGAAATGAAATACCTACAACCAAGATTACTCTACCGAGCAAAGCTATTATTTAAAATCAAAGGACAGATAAAGAGCTTCCCAGATAAGAAAAAGCTAAAGAAGTTCATCAATAACAAACGTGCATTACAAGAAATATTAAAAAAAATTAATTAAGTTTATTGGAGTAACATTTGTAAATATAATCATATAATTTTCAGGTGTACATTATCATTTGACATCAATATATTCTATTGTGAGTTTACCACCCCAAATCCAGTTTTCTTCAGCTACCATATATTTGATCCCCTTTACTCATTTTACCCTCTCCCAAACCTTATCTGACCCTCTTTACTTCGTCTACCTCTCCCCTCCTCCTCCACTCCACTAGTAATCACTAGTCTATGAACCTCTGGTAACCACTAACCTATAGTCCATGTCCATGAGTCTCTGTCCTGCTTATTTGTTGCTTTTAGGTTTATCCCACATATATGTGATATCATGTGATTCTCAGCTTTTTCTGTCTGGCTTATTTTGCTTAGCAGAATTATCTTGAGCTCCATCCATGTTGTTGCAAATGGCAATATTTCATGTCTTCTTATGGCTGAGTAATATTCCATTGCATATATGTACCATAGCTTCTTTAACCAATCATTTATTGTAGGACACTTTCATGTCCTAGCCACTGTGAATAATGCTGATATGGATATCACTGTGCAAATATATTTTCGGATATGGGTTTTCAAGTCTTTGGGTAAATACCCAGTAGAGAGATTGCTGGATCATATGGAAGATCAATTTTTAGTTTTTTGAGGAAACTTCATACTATTTTCCATAGTGACTGTACCAATTTTCAGTCCCACCAGTAGTGTATAAGGGTTCGTTTTTCTCCGCATCCTCTCCAACATTTGTTATTACTTGTCCTGTTGATTACAGCTATTCTAACAGGTGCAAGATGGTATCTCATTGTGGTTTTGATTTGTATTTCCCTAATAGCTAGTGATGTTGAGTATCTTTTCATATATTTGTTGACCATTTGTATCTCTTCTAGGGAGAAGTGTCTGTTCAGGTCCTCTGCCTATTTTTTGATTGGATCATTTGTTTTTCTGTTGTTATTGAGTTGTATGAATTCTTTGTATACTTTGGATATTAGGCCCTTATTAGAGGTGTTGCTTGCAAATATATTTTCCATTTGGATGGTTGATGATTTATTTTGCTGAGCAGAAGCTTTACTTTGTTGATGATTTATTTTGCTGAGCAGAAGCTTTTTAGTTTGATGTAGTCCCATTCATTTATTTTAGCTTTTACTTCCCTTGCCTTTGAGGTCAAATTGATAAAATCCTCTTTAGTCCGAGATCCTTGAGTATTATTTCTATGTTTTCTTCTATGCATTTTATTTTTTCAGGTCTTATATTCAGGTCTTTAATCCATTTTGAGTTAATTTTGTTGTGTGCTGACAGACAACAGTCTAGTTTCATTCTTTTGCAGGTGGCCTTCCAGTTTTCCCAGTACTATTTATTGAAGAGGCTTTCCTTTCTCCACTGTATGTTTTTGGCTTCTTTGTTGAAAATTATTTGTTCATATAAATATGGGTTTACTTCTGGACTCTTGATTCTTTCCCACTGGTCCATGTGTCTGTTTTGCTGCCATTACCATGTTGTTTTGATTATTGTCGCTTTGTAGTGTAATTTGAAGTCAAGCAGAATGATGCCTCCAGCCTTGATCTTTTTTTTTCTCAGGATGGCTTCTGCAATCTGGGGTCTTTTGTACTTCTATACAAATCTGATGATTTTTTGTTCTATTTCTTTTAAAAAAATGCTGATGAGATTTTGATAGGGATTGCATTAAATCTGTATAATGCTTTTGGTAATATGGTTATTTTAACTATGTTGATTCTTCCAATCCCAGAACATGGACTATCTTTCATTTCTTTGTATCTTTTTTGATTTCTTTTATAAGATCTTATAGTTTTCATTATGTAGGTCCTTCAGTCGTTTTGTTAAATTTATTCCTAGGTATTTTATTCTTTTTGTTGCAATTGCAAAAGAAATTATTATTTCCACTTCTTTTTCTGACACTTCGTTGTTACAGTATAGGAACGCTATGGATTTTTGAACGTTGATTTTGTATTCAGAGACTTTATTGTGTTTGCTTCTTGTTTCGAGTAGTGTTCTTGTGGAGTCTTTAGGGTTTTCTAAATAGAGAATCATGTCATCTGCAAATAGTGACAGTTTGACTTCTTCATTTCCTATTTGGATGCCTTTTATATCTTTCTCTTGTCTGATTGCACTCACTAGGACTTCCAATGTTATATTGAATAAGAGTGGTGGTAGTGGACAGCCTTGCCTTCTTCCTGATCTTAGAGGGAAGATTTTTAATTTTCACCATAAAGTATAATGTTGGCTGACGGTTTTTTATAGATGGCCTTTATTATGTTAAGTTACCTTGTTTCTATACTAATTTTGGTGTTTTGATCATAAATAGTTGCTGTATCTTGTCGAAGGCTTTTTCTGCAACTACTGATATAATCATATGATTCTAATTTTTTAATTTGTTTATGTGGTGTGTCACATTAATTGATTTGCTTATGTTGAACCCTGTGCTTCTGGTATGAAGCCCACTTGATCGTGGTGTATAATCTTTTCAATATGTTGCTCTATTCAGTTTGCTAGTATCTTATTTAGGATTTTTGCATCTGTGTTCTGAGAGATATTGGTTTGTAGTTTTCTTTTTTTGTGTTATCTTTACCAGGTTTTGGTATCAGTGTAATATTAGCCTCACAAAATGTGTTGTAAACTATTGCCTTCTCTTCGATTTTTTGGAAGAGTTTGAGGAGAACAGGTGTTAAATATTCTTTGAATGTTTGGTAGAATTCACTGATGAAGCCACGTGGTCCTGGATTTTTACTTTGGTAGATTTCTGAGAATTGTTTCAATTTCCATACTGCTGATCAGTCTATTTAGATTTTCCACTTCTTGATTCAGTCTAGGAAGGTTGTATTTTTCTAAGTACTGGTCCATTTTATCTAGGTTATTAAATTTGGTGTTATATACTTTTTCTTGTACGATTTTTGCATTTCTGCAATGTCAATCATAATTTTTTCTCTTTTATCTCTGATTTGGTTTATTTGTGTCCTTTCTCTTTTTTCTTTAGTGAGTCTAGCCAGAGGTTTGTCAATTTCATTAACCTTCTCAAAGAACCAACTCTTCATTGCATTTATTTTTTCTATCTTTTTGTTTTATTTTGTTTTCATTTTCATTTATTTCTGCTCTAATTTTGATTATTTCTTTCCTTCTGACTTTAGGCTTCATTTGTTCTTCCTTTTCTAGTTTTTTAAAGATGAAACATTAGGGTTTATTTAGGCTCATTCTTGTTTTTAGAGATAGGCCTATAATATGAACTTTTCTCTTATGACCTTTTTTGCCGTGTCCCAAAAGTTTTGATATGTTGTACAAATCATTATCATTTGTTTCTATGTATTTCTTGATCTCTCTTTTTATTTCTTCTCTCACCCAGTTTTTCTTCAGTAGCATGTTGTTTAATCGCCATGTATTTGTGGTTCTTCCTGATTTCTTTCTGCAGTTTATCTTTAGTTTCAAAGCATTATGATCAGGGAATATGGTTGGTATAATTTCAACCCTTTTATATTTGTTGAGGCTATCTCTGTGTCCCAGTATGTGGTCGATTCTTGAGAATTTTCCATGTGCACTAGAGAAGAATGTATGAGCAGCTGTTTTGGGATGAAAAGCTCTGTAAATGTCAATTATGTCCAGTTGGTCTAATGTGTCATTTAAGGATGTTATTTCCTTCTTGATTTTCTGTTTGGATAATCTGTCCGTATCCGAAAGTGGAGTATTTAGGTCTCCTACTACAATAATGTTTTGGTCCGTTTATCCCTTTAGTTCTGTTAGTAATTGCTTTAAATATTTTAGGGCTCCCTGGTTGGGAGCATAGATATTAGTAAGTGTTATGTCTTCTTGGTGCATGATTCCCTTTATCATTATGAAGTGCCCTTCAGTATCTTTGTTTACTTTTTTTATTTTGAAGTCTATTTCATCTGATATGAGTACTGCTACTCCTACTTTTCTCTGAATGCCATTTGCTTGAAATATCATTTTCCACCCTTTCACTTTGAGTCTATGTATTTGTCTTTGGAGCAGAGATGTGTCTCCTGAAGGCAGCATATAGTTGGATTTTGTTT
Organism: Macroglossus sobrinus; assembly: GCA_004027375.1. Classification (NCBI taxonomy): domain Eukaryota; kingdom Metazoa; phylum Chordata; class Mammalia; order Chiroptera; family Pteropodidae; genus Macroglossus; species Macroglossus sobrinus. The sequence goes on along the minus strand of PVKZ01003350.1, from coordinate 101,050 downwards.
TTTGATTCATTCTGCAACTCTGTGCCTTTTTATTGGTGAGTTCGATCCATTTACATTTAGGGTGATTATTTTATCTTTTGCTTTCTGGTCGCTTGGTGTTTCCATTGCTTCCTTGTCCTTGTGCTTTTGTTTTTGTTATTTTGGTTGGCTTTTGTGGGTTTTCCATCTGTTCCTTCTTGTTTTATGTTATATACAAAGGTTTTGAATCTTTGGTGTGTGGTTACTATTATGAATATGTACAGAGTTGTTCATTTTTTTCCGTGCGTGCCTTATCTTCATTCCTTTCTGTGAATTTGGATCTTTGAATTCCCCCCTTTTCAGTCATTGTTATCTCAGTTTGTTTCTATATGTGCTGAATGTTTATTACTATCTTATTATAATAATTATCTTCTTATTATTTAAGCTTATAATGCCATGTTCTTAGTAAGGGTTGCACTCTTCTGCTTCTATGTGCCTGATAGTCATTTTACTCCTAATTATGTTTTTTTTTGTCATTTTGCTTTAGGTGAACTGACTCCTTTCAGTATTTTCTGTATTGCTGGCCTCGTAGTGGAGAATTCCCTCAATTTTTATATGTCTGGAAAGGTCTTAATTTCTCCTTCATATCTAAAAGAGAGCTTAGTTGTATACATTATTCTAGGCTGGTAGTTTTTTTCATTTAATAGTTTAAATATTTGATTCCATTCCTTTCTGGCTTGTAAGATTTGTGCTGAGAAGTCTGAGTATAATCTAATGAGTTTTCCTTTATAGGTTACCATTTTTTTCTCCCTGACTACCTTGAGAATTCTGTCTTTGTTGTTGATTTTTGGTAATTTTAATACAATGTGTCTTGGTGAAGGCCTTTTTTGGGGTTGAGATAATTGGGTGTTCTGTTGACTTCTTGAATTTCAAGCTCCAGCTCATTCCTTATATTTGGGAAATTCTCATCAACTATTTGTCTGAAAATGCTTTCTAATCTCTGTTCCTTTTCCTTGCCTTCGATAATGCCCATTATTCTTATGTTTTCCCTCCTGATAGTATCAGCTAGTTGTTGAATTTCTCTTTCATTATTTTTCATTCTTCAGTTTCTCTCTTCTTTCTGATTTATTTCCAGATTTCTGTCTTCAATATCACTGATCCTTTCTACATTTGGTCGATTCTATTTCTCAAGCTTGCTAATTTATTTTTCAACTCTTGCAGTGTGTTCTTCATCTTCAGAAGTTCTACTTAGTTCTTTTTGGTTCTTGCTCTGCTCATCTAGTTGTTTTTTTAATTCCTGAAATTGTTGACTGAGTTGTTTTGGAGAACTCATTGAGTTTTTTCAGAAGTACCATCCTGCATTCTCTGTCATTTACTTCACATATTTCTCTGTCTGTAAGCTTATTTTCTGTAGATTTTTCTCTTTCTTTCTGAGATACCTTGTCATCTTGGTTGTTTATGGTGTTTAATGGACCATTTCTCCACCTTGGCATTAATGGAAGTGTATTATGCTGTTTTTCCACAAAAAAGATTTATAATAGAAAGGTGTCTCTTTAGCCTGTTGCAAAGAAGGTGTTTTTCTTTTGGTATCCAGTAGGTGGAGACTAAACCTCTTGGATCTCTGCTTTGCATAAAGTTTTAAAAACGCTTTTTAAAATCTTGTAGATATTTAATCACATTTGCTACCCTCAGTTTCAGTCCTTGTCAGTGTCAGTGACAGTCTTGGCAGCGTTTGCTCAGATTCCCCTGGGGCTCCTCAGTGATAGATCTCAGGGGGCATGGGGGGCGGAGCCCTCTGGATTTGGGTTTGGGAGCTGTGTCTCAGCCTTGGTTTTGCAGTCATGGCCAGCAAAAACCAGCTGTTGTTCCTCTGCGGTCCTGTCCCGCTTCCCTGCTTTCTGCCCTGATGACGGGGCCCTGCAGCCAGCCAGCCATGGGGAGCTCACAGCTATCCCAGGCAAGAATGTTCAGGGAACTCGCCCCATAAACTTGCCACTCTTTCTCCTCTACCCCTCCTCCTGTAGGGAGCTCTGATGGATGTGAAATGCAGCTTCTTTATTACTCCCAGTCCACTGCCTGACACCCAAGGTTCTGACCTGTGGTAGCTCTCATGCACTGATCCCACACTCAGATGTGCTGGTGTGGAGTTTGGGTGTTTTTTTGTTGAGCTTTAGATGTTCCACTTATTGTTGTTTCAAAGGGAGAGATCTGGGGACATCTCTTACTCTTTAATGTTTCCCCTAGATTTCTACAAAAAATCTTAGAGAGACTTTTTTTAAGAAAAAGGAAAAAAAGATAAAAAATATAAATAATAGAATGACAGTATATATCTATCAACAATTACTTTAAATGTAAATAGATTAAATGCTCCAATCAAAAGATAAGGTGGCTGAATGGATAAGAAAGCAAGACCCTTACATGCCGCCTATAAGAGACTCACTTTAGATCAAGAGACACACAGAAACTGAACGTAAAGTGTTGGAAAAAGATATTTCATGATAATGGAAACTAACCCACAAAAACCTAGGGTAGCAATACTTATACTGGAGAAAATGGACTTTAAAACAAAGGCTATAACAAGAGACAAAGAAGGTTTACCTACTTCAAGGGGACATGTAAATCTATATGTGCATTACAGCATTATTCACAATAGCCAAGGTATGGAGGCAACCTGGGTGTCCATCAATAGATGAAAGACTAAAGAAGAGGTGGTACATATACAGAATGGAATATTACTCAGTCATAAGAAAGAATGTAATCTTGCCATCTGTAACAATATGGATAGACTTAGAGGGTTATTGTGCCAAATGGAGTAAGTCAGAGAGTGACAAACAAATGCCTAAAGAACAAAATAAACGAACAAAACATAAACAAACTCATAGATACAGAAAGCATTTTGATGATAGCCAGATGGGAGGGGGCTTGAGGTGGTGAGTGAAAAGGGGAAGGGATTAAGAAGTACAAATTGGTATAGCATTAGGGATATACTCAATAATATTGTAATAGCTATGTATGGTGTCAGATGGCTACTAGATTTATTGTAGTGATCACTTTGTAAGTCATATAAATGTCTACTCACCATTTTGTACACCTAAAGGTAATATAATATGTCAACTGTACTTGAAAAATAAAAATATTATTAAAAAATATGATATTGATGTCAACAATTGATGGATTTGTGATTGTTATTTTTAAATGAATTAATGAGTAAATATTAAAAGTTTTCTCAGTGTTAAGTTTATAATGTGGTAAATATAAATAAATATAACTTTAAAAATTTTTTTGGAAACCTCACTAAATTTTAAGAGTGTAAAGGGGAATCCGGGACAGAAAAGTCTAACTCTTGCTGCTCTATAGTATTGGGCAGAGGCTTGGAGTGTGTGGAGAAGGTGAGGTTGTCTCCCTTCTAAGCTGCCATTTGTGACAGGATTGCAGAGAAGACGTTGTTGACATTCTCCAGTAGCTGAGTGTGGCTCCTTGCTAACAAACAAGAAGAGAATAGGCTCTTAGTCATACGGTTGCAAAGAAATAAATTCTGCCAACAATCTGAATGAACTTGGGAATAGAGTCTCCCTTAATTGAGCCTGTAGATGAGAATACAGCTTGGCCAACATCTTGACTGTAGCCTTGTGAGACCCTGAGCAGAGGACCCAGATAAGCTGTGCCTGGATTTCTGGCCCACAATAACTGTGAGATAATAATTGTATGCTGTTTTTAAGCTGATAAGTTTGTTATAATTTATTATGCAAAAATAAAAATTAATACAATCTATGTCTCTTCATTCATTCAAAAAATTTATAAAACATCTGCTTGGTGCCAGGTATGTTCTAGGCACATGTGATTTAGCAATGTGGCATTTTGTCCATGGAGACCATCTAAGCCAAAGCCTTCAGCCATTTATTCCTTTATTTAAGGGAAAAATGTCTCAGTGACAGGTAGGTCAGTTGTATGCACTCAGGTACTGATCAGATCAAGTTGACAAAGGCATACCCTAGGATTAGAAGTATTTAAATCTGATATTAGGATCTCAAGGCAAATGGTACCTTCACGTCCTCTCATCTTGGAATGTCAATGTAAGACATTACCAATTTCCATCATAGCCTTCTGAAGTTGGGGTCAGATAAAAGTAGGTTTCAAATGCCAGGCTGGGAACAAGGTATGTCAGAACTACCTGAATAAAGATTTAGAAGTGCTAAATCCTGAGCTCCACATCCAGACATCTGTCAGTATATCTGGAGTAGAGCCCAAGAATTTATAGTGTAAAAAGTTCCCTAGGTGATTGTAATCGAAACTATTTAGCCATAGAAAGTTTTTCACATGTGGCATTCCATAAGTACGTTGGCAGAAAGGGCTATGCGTGGGTTTGTTTATAATGTTTGACCATATAATTTATTGTGAAAGAAGGTTGGCTATTGGTCCTAAAGGATTGTTCTGAAATATTGCAATGAGACAGATTGAGTAAACTGGGTGTGGGACTCTACGCATCACCACTCATCCATGGCTTCTTTTTAAGATAAACAATGTTTGCCCTCTTGCCTTTCTCTAGACTAGATGCAGTTGAAAGCAAGAAGAAAAGGCCTTCTTGTCCTAGGGATATCTGCTAAATTTGCACTTAATGAGTGACTGATCTCTCCAGGTTTTCCACAATTCCACTAAACCAGATGGTCTCACCATCTCTTATTTCTAAGTATTTCTGAGATAACCCCTTAAGCTTTTGAGTTAATCTTTGATCTCATGCAAATTTATAGTTAGTTCTGTGTTTCAGACCAAAATAGCTTCCCTACTAAAAATATATTTAAATTTTACTATGGAGTCTTAAAGTAATAGTAAACTATTCACACACAATTATTTACTTTGAATTAGTATAACTTTTCTATCAAATTTGTAAATCTTATAGAAAAAATCCAATTTAGATTATCAAACAAAATTTACAAATTTTTACCCCAAATACCACATATACACCTCTGCAATAACATAGACATCTACACACAGGGAATTATTTCTCATTTATAGACTCAAAGGACTGAAAAGTATCTGGGCTGGAAGATCATTTAATACAAATCTATTATTTGTAGATCTAGAACACTATGTTGGGATACACTTCCAAAAGTCCATATCCAGGAAGTAGAAAATCTGGACTAAATCTCACAGCTCCTTGCCCTGAGAATTCTGTTCCTTTTGTTGAAGTCATGTCATGACTCAGTACCACAATTATAAATATGGATACACATGGTCACACACTGTGTTTTCTGAAATAACATCATAAAATGATTTCTTGTAGGCAATTTGTCCAACAGAATCATTATTTCTCATCTGCTTTCATCATGGCTCACTATCCAACTACTTGTGTAGGGTCTTTCCACAATATCTGTTCTTCAGGATAAGAGAGGGAGGAAAAGGGAGTTTTTCACTTCTGTTATGAATATCTATAATTAGGAAAATAACCCCATTCAACTATGACTTGTCTGGGACTCTCAGTCATTCTTATTTTTCTTAAAGCTCTGGGGGTAATCTCAACTTTATCCCTGCATTCCCAAAGCCTCACTCTGCTCTGAGGTTGTAGTAGGAGCTTGATGTTTACTGAAGTGACTGTGTCTGACCTATAGATGTCTATGAGTCTAGTATACACTCTCTCTATTTGGCCACCAGTGGGATCAATGAGAAACCAGATCAAAGCACAAAGATGAGAAACTTGGTGGCTAAGCATCCAATTTAGGACCATGTGCACTAGGAAATACATATAGTGATGAACTGTTGTTATGAAGGAATTTAAAATGTGTTAGAGTTATAAAAGGTAAGACTTAAGATTTTACACATTTAAACTCTAAATATTTATATTTTCAACTGTAAAACTCTAAGTAATGATGTAAAGGTGAGGTTAGAACACACCTATACAGAATAAATTGTGTATATTAGTCAATCCACCTCTTCCTACCAGCTAGGATAAGGAAGAAAGTTCTATGTCAAGAAAAAGGTAGTGTATGGTAGAGTTGAGAAACACTCATGGAGAACAAGGGGCTCAGGCAGGAGGACAGTCACTAAAAAAGGGTGGAGAACTCCTTTCTCTATTTTTGATTTTCACCATTCTCTAGAGGATGTTGAGACTATTGCCCAGTTAGGATTTTTCATGACCATGTTTCAAATCCTTTTAGTAAAATCTAATCAAAATGGAATACGATAGGTATAGACAGAAAATCTCTATATTTTAGAGAAGTATATATTGTTATAAGGATTCCGTGAAGGTCAGGATTCTTTAGAGAAATCAGAAAGAGACAGAGTCTGAATCTGAACTCCATAACAAGTTATATCCCAGGGAAGGGATGAGGAAATATTCATTTTTAGGAGAACAGCCAAATTAATCTCATGTCACTTTAATTCACTACACACTCTACTTGATCATCAGTTATAAATTCCTCTCTACCCAGATCTCTTTAGCTCTGAATGGTTTGATTCTTATCACCACCATTATTAACTCTCATGCTTATTAATGCTCTAGTCCTGCTAGACTAGACTTTTATTTTTCCAACATGCAAAACCTGTGTTTATCTTAGGGCTTTTGAACATGTCCTTCTTTATGCTGGAGTGATTCTCCTCTTGGTCACTGCATGCCCAGTTGCTTCTCATCTTGTTCAGGTTTTTTTCCCTCGGAGGGATCTTGCCTGACTACTCTCTGCTGTCGCTTCTATGACACATCCAAACTGTTTCCAACATATTGCTTTCTGACTTATTTATTTTTTTTACTGAAACTTATCACTAGGAAAAATAACCTTATATGTTTAGTACTAAGCCTCAGGAGAATGTGGCACCATAAGAGCAAAAACCTGTCTTTGTTCACTGTGCAATATTAGTACCTTGAATAGTACCTGGAACACAATACATGCTCAAATGATATGTACTGGATGAATGAAGAATAGACTGGGAGATAATCTGAGGTGTGGAAGATGTTGGTCCTGGACTGGGAGGAGTTATAAAAACGAGTGATTAAAGTGACCACATCCTAACAAAACAATGATTTCATCTTTGCTGTGTCCAATCTCCACCTTCTGCTGTTCTGTGTCTATGTAAGGAATGAACATACTTATGCCATGACTTTTTTTTTTAACCTAAAGTCAATGGCTTCTGTTAAGCATGGCAGTTTTTCAAACCCAGGATCCCTGTGCAATATGTTCAGTCAACAACAAACCTGGAGGTGCAAAACCACCAATGGCTTCTCCAGAGGAGATGCTCAAATGCAGTTGCTGTCTGTAGTACTAATAAGAGCAAGATATAAGTTAAGTGAGTAGTACTTGGAATGGAAACACTATGTCTGAGGGCCTTGAGAAAAAAAGGTCAGGATTCCCAAGCCAAAAACAGAAGTGCCGATTTAATGACATGCCACCCCTACTGTGGAGTGAGTCAGCCACTTCTGTCACCCAAATGATCACTTGAATGCTACTACTGATCACAATTTTTAAGGGGCTTTCCTTTCCTGTTCCTATTGATTCTTAAGTAAGATGGGGTAGGGGATCTCATGATTTACCCCTTCTTTCTGTGGCTCTCCAATTCCTTAATCCTGTAGCCTGGGTCCTTTCTTGATCTGAGTGGGAATGAGCCACTGACTTCCCCTTGGGGATAGCTGTGGACGCCAGAATGGGCAAGAGCCACCTCACCCTGTTGAGATCCCAGTTTCATGCCTCCTCCCTGCCTTTCCAGCACCACAAGACCAGCTTCTCCCTTCTCCAGGAATTAGTTAATGCCAGGGAAGATTCTGCCTTTCCCTAGGCAGTACTAGAACCTGTCACGTACAACCTGAATAATTGATCTTATTCTACATTTGATTCAGACCCTGGGTCCACCCCTAGTATAACCATTAATAGCTGCAGAGTTGATACTCTCCTTATAGAAAGTATCTCTGAGGTCAAACAAATTTTTTTATCTCATCACATAATGCATTTTTTTCTTTTCCTTTCTTTTATTTTTTCATGACAAAAGTTCACATTTATAAAAATAATGTATAATTTATTAATCAGACAGAATCAAAGACATTTGCTTCCCACTTACTCAACTGGGCTCATTTACCTCTTTGGATGGAAATATTCAGATACTATTTGAAGCCTCAGGTTTTTAACTTCCATCAGAGAGAAAAGTTTTCATCTCTTCATTTTATCAAGAACCTCCTATCCTCTTGTCTCTGTATTTTCTTCTAATCTCATATTAGAGAAAGGGAAAAATTCTCTGGACTAGACTATATGTACATGACAGCAGAGAGGCCCACACAGACACACAGAGACTTGTAAGTGATTCTGCAAAGTAGTTTATTGCAGGAACAGAGGAGCTTAAGCTCAGCAAAGTGTAAAGAAAGTTGGGAGCTGAGAACTGATGCTGATATCTAGGGTGGATGGTGAGATGCAACAGTAGCTGTGCTGTGGGGCTTGGCACATGAGCTTGACCAGGACTTAGAAGATGTTATCCAAGTGAACTGGAACCTGAATGTGAGTAGAATTGTCTTGTTGAGTTCTGCATTCACAGGCAACAGTGTAGTACTTCGGTGCCTGGGATTGACTGTATCTGCAGTTCATATATACTTTTGAAGGTGTTGTGAGGTTGCAGGTGGTTACGTTGACTTGAAATGAGCTGTTATGACAATTTGTATAGTGGCTGCGAGGGCAGGTTACGTTTCTGGTGGTACAAACATTAGTTACAGCAGCAAACGTTGTGTTGAGAAAAGTATTGAACTGTTTGCATCCTCTTCCAGAAGAATTAAGATATTTGTTAATCGGCTGCATTGCGATGTTACATTGACTGTTGGTCATGTTTATGTGCTGAACTTCAAACCACTGAGCTGGGGTTAGATTACTGGGTGCGCCATGGAATGTAATCACCACTCCCAAGAGCCCCAGCAGCAGAAAGAGAAAAAGCTGGGAATCCCGCTGAGTTGGAACCATGTTTGCTGTGAAAAGAAAAAAATCTCCTGCATCCCAGCCTCATAGAGACACACCCTCACCTTCCCCACCCCATAGGGCCCCCTGACCTCACCAAAGTTCTATTTCCTTTCCTCTCAGCTCTTTCAAGTCTGTTAAGTGCCGTGCACTAACTACAGCTTAGCCCTCCCACAGTGGCAGTCCCATATCTGGCCCTCCTTTCCCAGCTCCTGGGAATCACTGTCTTACCCAAGTGTCTGTGCTGTGGCCGCCGTGAGAAAAGATCCAGCTGGGAATCTTGAGGCTCAGGAGCAGCTGCTCTCCCCTGTTCAGGTGACCCAGATATATAGTGGCCCCTGTGGGTGGGCCCAGCAGAGCCAGGGGGGTCTGATTCTAGGACTGAAAGAACCCACAGACTGGCACATGGCCCACTTGTGCAATGAGCCTCTTGTTTTGTCATTTGCTATTTCACTGCATGCCAATGACAGACCACTGCTACTCTTGTGGTCCAACTCTCATTGCAGGCATAGATCTGTCAGTGGGTCTGGTCTCCATTGATGAAAACTACACACTGGTTGCAGAATGGCCACAGAGTTTATAACTCCACTGGGGCAGGCTCTTAGGAACTGAAGTACAGAAGGTCTGGCCAAGTGCTCGAAACAAACAGAGCTGGGAGGGCTGGTGCACAGGTGGATCCCAGTCCTCTTCATTTCAGTGACCTTCCAGGTTCCCTCTTACCTGAACATTCTCCATTTTCACCTCTCTGTGCCATGAACTCGAGTCTGAGTTTCCAGCTGCTCAAAATCCTGAAGGTACATAGTGGTTTTTTGTGTACCTTTGAGGTTTGTTTTTTATGTTCCTCTTGTATTGTATTCATTTTCTCTTGGTTAAGTCTTGGCCTGACCAATGCCTTCATTTCATGGCAAGTAACAATAGATAGTATAACCATTTCCACTCAAAGAAAAGTCTTTTTGTAAAATTTGCCACAGAATAAACTAGTGGTGTTATTTAAATCATGCAGAATGAGCAATAGATTAGTGCTTACCAGAGAGTGGGGGAGAGGAATGAGGAGGGCAGTAGATGGGGTAAAAAGGATCAAATATGTGGTGACAGAAAGAAATCTAAGCTATGAACATACAATGTAATATATATATGCCTTACTGTTGAATTGTACACCTGAAATTTACTGGATTTTGTTAACCAATGTCACCATAATAAAAAATAAATTAATTTAAATAAATAAGTAAGTAAGTAAGTAAATAAGTAAATAAATAAATAAATAAATAAATAGTGCAGAGTTGGAACCCATATTCCAGTAGCACAGGCCTCAAATTAAATTTCTAGTTCACCTTCTAAGTTTGAAAACTGGGTTCGACCCTCACATTATATCATAAAACCGTTCTTTTAAAAAAGTAATTAATTAATTATTTTTTTATGGTGACATTGGTTAATGAAATCCAATAAGTTTTAGCTGTACACTTTAACAGTAAGGCATATACATATTTACACTGTGTGTTCACCTCCTATAGTTAGATTTTTTTCTGTCACCACGTATTTGACCCCCTTTACCCTATCTATCTCCCCGCTTCCACCTCCCCCCTACTATCTGGTAACCAGTAGTCTATTGTCCATGTCCATGAGTCTCTGTTTGTTTGTCCTGTTCATTTGTTACTTTCAGATTTATATCCCACATATAAGTGATATCACACAACCTTTCAATAAAACTAATTTACATCATTTTTACTACCTTTCTCTATTCCTGTCTGGAAATGCAGTAATTTCACCATGGACGTCCTTATTTCAACATGGACATAGTGGTGATCTTGTCAGGACCTAGTGCAGAGCTAGTAGCACTGTGTCATAAAATCTCATTCTTGCTGACATTTGTTAATATCTTTTATTATGAAGCAAATGTTTTTTTTAATGTAGTTTCGTGAAAATTATTTTTATAGGTGATGAAGATATAAAAATGAATCCAATATAGTGTCATTTCTCTGAGTTGCTGAAGGCCACACTGGGTAGAAGGACCTGTACTTAAGTGTCTATTATATGAGGGAAAAAACATACCACAGTCACAGGAGATACATGTGGTTAAAAACCTGTTTTGATAAGCATAGTGTTACTTTAAAATTGGGTTTTGCTTTTTAACTTTTCATACTGGGATAGTTCACACAATAATTTGCATTTCTTTCTTATTTTTAAAATTCAGGAGGGAGGGGGAAAGTGGTGTAGATGATAGAGGCTCTGTTCTTCCCTCTGGTGACCAAATCAAAGTTGTGACAAAAACAAAGAGCAAGCAGCAAGGAAATATTGCTTGGGATATAGATGAACAAGCCATACAACTAGGGAGAAATCTAAGAAATCACACTGCAACGGCCAAAGGTAGGAGTGAGGACACCCGGCTGCCAGGTCTCAAGTGGCTGAGTGAGCCAGAATCTACATCAGCGGCAGCTGCAGACGCCTCTTAAAGGGGCCACGTTCATGAGCGGACTTTTGCAATGACAGACTGCTCGCTCTGAGCTCCAGTGCTGGTTCAGCTGTGTAGGGGTCACCAGAAACTTACAGGGGGACACTGAATTGTCCAAGTGAGGGCTTAGGTGAGACTTGCTCTGTACAGAAGTGCAGGCAGTATCCATTGTTCTTAGGTTGAGCCCTCCTCTCTCCCAGTGCTCAGACACAGCACCGCTGTAGCTATCATGCCATCATACTCAATAACAGAGGTTGCTATGCCCAGAGGATTTCCTGAAACTCTGCCTTCCTCAACTCCTGGCCCCATCCAAACCACATCCAGGTGTATTCTCAGCAAATCAGGTGCTCCTTGTGGAGCAGCACCAAGATTCACACTGGTGGAAGCTGGCCTCGGTTTCTGATGTGTTTTTTTAAGGCAACTATAAGCACAGCATCTGTAGATTGCTTCCTGAATCTTAACAGGTGGCCCTGGAGGGGCACAGGCTTGGGCTAAATTTGGCCTGTAGCTGAACCCTTCTCAGAACTGTGCCACCGGACACCTACTTCACAAATCCACACTAATAAGACCAGGAAACTTAGGAGCTTTGCTTAGTACATAGAAACAGACACTGAAAGGCAGCCAAAATGGGAAGTCAAAGAAGCAGAAACCATATGAGAGAACAGAATAGAGATCCAGAAATAATGGAGTCAAGCAATCTAACAGATGCAGAGTTCAAAATACTGGTTATAAAGATACTTAGTGAACTTATGGAAAGTGTAGATTAATTCAGTGAGAACGTCAACAAAGAGATAAAAAAAAACATAAAAATGGAAGTGGAAATTATAAAAGGGAACCAGTCAAAAATGAAGAACACATTATTTGAGATGAGAAATATGTTAAATGGAATAAACAAAGTAAATAAAGAAGAGGATTAAATACCCTATATAGAGGATGGGAAAGCCAAGGACACTCAATCATAATGGCAAGAAAAAATATGTTAAGACTATAAAAATAATTTAAGGAGCCTATGGGACACTATTAAAGGTAAAAATACTCATGTCATAGGGGTACCTGAAGGAAACAAGATGTTGAAGAAATATTTGAAGAAATAATGATGGAAAACTTCCCTAATCTGGTGAAGGAAATAGAGAGCCCCAAAGCCCAGGAACTCATAGAGGTCTACACCAAGACACATCATAATTAAAATGCCAAAGGTTATATACAAAGAGAGAATCTTAAAAGCAGCAAGCAAAAAACAGTTAGTTACCTACAAGGGAGCACCCATAAGACTGGCAGCTGATTTCTCAAAAGAAACTATGCAGGAGAGAAGGGCTTGGCACAAAATATTCAACGTGATGAAAAACCAAGGTCTACAACCAAGAATATTTATACAGCAAAGCTATCATTTTAAGTCGAAGGACAGATCAAGAGCTTCCCAGAAAAAATAAGCTAAAGAAATTTATCATCACCAACATTTCCTGTAATACTATTTGAGGGACTTCTTTAGGAAAATAAAACATGTATCAAAAACAGGAATGAAAAATGGTAACAACCACATTCCTATCAATAAGTACTTCAAATGGAAAAGAATTAAGTGCTCCAACTAAAAGATAGAGTGTCTAAATGAATAAGAAAACAAGACCACAACATATGCTGCCTACAAGAGACTCATTTCAGATTAAAAGACACACACAGACTAAAAGAAAGAGGATGGAAAAAGATATTGCCTTGATAGACCCAGAGGATATTGCACTAAATGAAATGAGTTGGATAGAGAAAGACAAATATCACGTAATTTCATGTACATGTGGAATCTAAGAACAAAATCAACAACAACAACAACAACAACAACAACAACAACAACAAAAGCAGAAATAAACTCATAGATACAGAGAATATTTAGATGGGAGGGAGGCTGGAGGGAACAAAAAAAGGCAAAGGGATTAAGAGGTACAAATGGATAGTTGCAGAATAGACATGAAGATGTACAGTATAGCATGAGGAAGATGGTTAATAATGTAATAAATATGTAACGGGAAGTGGGGTATGAGATTTAGTGGGGTGATCACTTTATGAATTATGTGGATCTCTGACCACTATGCTATACAGCTGAAACTGATATATTATTGTATGCTAACTATAATCGAAAAAAACTAATTGTACAATGTAACTACAAAGCAACTATTTGTCTATTATATTTCAGTAAAGACAGAGAAATGAAAAAAAATTCAGGAGATGTTGATTGGTGCACTGAGTCTCCATTACCATAAAGGATCAATTACTGTTGAGCAGCTACCACCTCTGTGAAGGGGGTCTCTACTGACCTGGCTCCTACCTACTGATTTACATCCTCTCTGTTCATTCAGTGACAGCACCTGCCTGGCTCCTGTAGACAATGTGTTTATGATATGTCAGGCTTGTTACAAGTGCCCTGAGGAGCAACTCGCATAACTCCCTGCCCAGTTTGCACCATATCTTTCCTTTAAAATTGTATCCAGAGCACACCTTCTTTCCTCTATACAATTTCAACTGCCCTTTTTTGCCTCCAGGGCAAATGATCTAGTTTGATACTTAAGATACTTTGGAGAGGACTCCTTTATATAAAACAGAGATAAATATAAGCTGTGTTAATTAAAATACACTGTAACTTACATGTAATTATGTCCTTAATAGACAAAAGAAACTTTTCATTTCTCTTTCTGTTTTCTCTTTAGCACAACCTCCTCTGCCAAAGATCAATTTAGAGCATATTTCTCTATCTGATCCATATTGCCACTGAGAAGAATAACCAGAATTAGGCCCTAATTTTATTGTCATTTTTTTGAAATCTAGAAACGTTATAAGATACTATCCCAAGAAAAGACTTCTGTGTTTGTGGTGAAAACCACTGTTGAGAACATAGGCCTCAGCATTTCTCAATGTCTTCTTTAACAAGAACCCTTGTACAAAAATGTGATGTTCAATGCTTGTAATTTCATCATCCTGGGGTAGCCTTGCAGTATCTACCCTTAACCTGCTTATAGTGAAATGTTAACTGTCAATACCTTTCTGCACATAGCTTTCCTAATGCAAGAGCAATGTGTGGGAACAACAATATACACTGCTTGCTGGTACCTCTTGAAGGGCTGTCATGATAATATGGTGCAGGCTAATTGAATTGCAGCAAATGGAGTGAGACTTAACTAACTCTAAGTTCAAAAGACATTTGGAATTCTGGGCTCTCCCTGGTCTTTCAGAGTCAGTAAGGTGGCTCCAGGCCTGCCTTCTTTATGTATAAGTGCTCCTATCTATCCTCTCTGAAGACCGTTGAATAAAAGCATAACTTGAACTCTTTGATTAGGTTTCTGGAATGACATAGAGAAAGAATGAGACTTTCTTCTTTTCCTCAACTAAAAGAATTTCTTCCCCTCCCAGGAAAGGGAAGAAAAATACCTCATATGGACAGGTATGTCTAAAAAGGGATAATACAAAGTGTTTTCCGAAAAAAATTGGAAAGATGCATTCAAGTGAAATTCACCCATTGCATATTGAGTATATGGAGGCATTAACTGAGATCTCAGGGCTCACAGAACTTTATTAATTACATATATAGTTTGGCATCTTTGTAAATAAAATGATTATATACATTTTATGGTACAGTGATTAAGAGTATAGATTTTGAATAGCCTTGTCCAGTTTCCAGTCCTGACTCTTTCTACTGAGACTTATACTATAAGACTTGGTCAGTTACTATTTCTCTCTATGCCTGTGTCTTCTAAACTGCAAAATACTGATAACAATAATGCATAAGTAACTGCTTTGTAGGAGAAATTTAATGTGGAATATGTATGTGCATTTAAAATATATAGCATAGAACATTATACCAGGTTAAAAAAAATCTGTCTTAATAAGGAATGTCAATCCCATTCATCAAGGTGTCGATGTAGTATCCAGTACTGCTCTAACCCCTTGGTGATGTTTATGATGAGCCAAAACATGATGCTTTGTTTTCTTACTACCAAAGGTGAGGGCATTAGAACTAGAATTCAGGATTTTATCTCTTTTTGGCCAAGCCATGCTTAGGGGAACAGCAACTCATATTGGCAACTCGCTATTTTTTTAGGACCCTTACCCCAACTGAAAGAGAAAAAAAATCGCCTTTTAACATTTTGCTTTACTCATGAAAAAAAGAGCAAAGAGAAATAGATAGTCACAAGAATTACATTTTTCATCATTTCAGTTATCATTTTGAGGAACTATCTGAGGAAACAATTAGAGCATACTTTCATAATAAACAGAATACCTACCTGCATGATTTAGTTGCTCTTTTGTGTAGAATTTGATAAATATGGCCAAATCATTGACACTGGGCTTCATTTTTTTTTATTGTCCTTAGGTTCTTTATTTTTCTGTGAAAACATTTTTCTAGGTAGTGTTTTTTGAGTTACAGCTCTAGATATAGCTGTATACATATTATGAAATATGTACAGCAGCTGTGAAATGAGATTACTGATGTTAGAGGGTACACATATATTTAAAAGTGTTCATTGCCATGTGTTAAGTGAGAAATTAACACACACTAGTCTATAATTTTATGTATATTATTGCTTAGTACCAAGTTGTATAAAAGTCATTGATAAAATGGATAATATTAACTAATAGCATTGAAATGGAGTGGTGGTCAGGGATGTCTGACTTCTAGAAAACCGGGAGATACACCTTTGAGTTTCCCTAGAATGACAGTCTACTTTCCTAAATTTCTCAGTTTGTGCTAATCCACTTATTTTTCAACCATAGTCATCACTGCTGATATTTTTAGTAGATGGAGCCTTTTCTTCGAAGGGATCCTTGGCCTCTTACATTGTCAAGGTGCATTCTTCCTCCAAAGCCAGAATATTTTCCTGCATGGAGCATCATCGCTTACTCCATATTGGTTTCCTACTTGCCTAACATCCAGAGAGATGGATATTAAAGTTTAAAAAGATCAAAAAATAAAATTGCCAATCAGGGTTTTACTTATAGTTCTGCTAGTCACAAACCATATAACCTCAGACAAGGGGCTTGCCTTTTCTACTAGGGAACAGTAAAATTTCTAACAATACCCAGACATAATGAGTCTGATGGTGGGTCACTCTGGAGCCTGAGCACATATAAAAGTCTATATTATGGAGGAGATATGAGTGGAGGAGGTTTATTTACAGGACAGCATTGTTGTGAGGCTTAATAAAATGAAATGTAATCTGTATATAAGAACAATTTTATTTCAGATAATCATACCTTTTCTGCTTAAATTCACAGTGATTTATGAAAATTGGATTTACATAGACAATGCATAAATGTCAACCAAAGTTCCTATACACCTTCACATGCACACACACGCACGCGCGCGCGCACACACACACACACACACACACACACACACACTCCTATCCCTATACTCCTCAATCAGGGTATTAGATTTATTAATAGAATCTTACCTGGAAATAACTCCTCAGGATATTTATACAAAACCCCTCAATTCCCGTTGAAAAACAGTTTAGGTAGGTGAAATGTCAACCTCATTAAAAAATATTAATGATAGAACGGGGTGTTAAAAATCATGTCTTCTTGCTTTGAGGATTCTATTAATACTATGTGGCAATCCAACAATGAGATGGATCTATCTGTAATCTATAGAGATTTCCAAGAGAACCTGCTGGACCTGGGCAGTGAGATGGAAAGGAAGAATAGAAAGGGGGAGGTATAGATGAATGTGTGAGAAGGAAGGAGGATGTGATGAACTAAGTCACTCAGATGAGTACTTAGAGGATGAGGAGAGATGGAGACAACACAGATAATATGAAGTACTAAGGTTCTGGGGGTATGGCTAAGGAGAGAACAGTATCTAAGTGGAAAAAAATACAGATGCCCTGCTCTGTGTTTTCATTTCCTCCTCTAGGACAAGAACATATCAGGTGTGGACTGTCTTTTACTTGTCTCTTGGAAAAGACTGTCTTTCTAGGCCCAGATATTTATTCAATTAATTCCTCAGACTCCTCAGCTCCAGCAACAAGAGTCATGGGGGAGGCCCTTGTGTTTGGAGTAAGACTCCCCCACCTCCCATACACACATACTCTGATAGGGTTGATTTTCTGTGCTTAACAGCATTTGGCAGAGTTAATCACTCTTGGCTCATTGATGAAAGTGACCTGAGAAAGAACTTTTTGTGACACAAACAGGTATGAAAAGCATTGTGAGATCAGTCCTGCTGCCCTTAAGATAGACAGCAGCAACAAAGATGTGTGTTGGCTTATAGCACACCATTCTCTCTTGATTTTTAAAGACTTGACTTTATCAAGTCTTCCCTTTCTCCCTGAACTCTTGATATTGGAGATTTCTAAGAAAAATTATCTTTTCTATTTCTACAGGTACTCCCCTTTATGTTCATATCTAGTCTCATGGTTTTAAACACCACTAGTTTTCTGACAATGTCCAAATATTCAGACCAGCTCTATCTCTCTCTTGAACCCTGAACTTGTCAATCAACTTTCTACTCAACATTTCCTCTTGGATGTCATATTAATAAGTATATCAAATCTGACACATTCCCAGTGGAAATATTGATCATGTCTCCTACACTTCCTCCCAATCTGGTCATTTCAGTTGAAGGTAACTCCATCCTCTCTAATTCTTGAATAGTCTTTTTCTTTTACAGCCCACATCTGACCTGTCAGTGGAGTTTGTTGTTTCTACCTTTAAAACATCCAGAATCTCACTGATTTCACTGCTACCCCCAATCTGAGCCATCATCAGCTCTCACTGGGGTTACTGGGCTTCTTGCTTCCACCCAAGAAGCAGCCAGAGTAATCATTTTAAAATGTAACTCAGATCATGCAACTCTGCTCAAAATTCTAGAGTTTCTTCATTTCATTTTGAGTGAAAGTTAAAATCCTTACCAAAGCTCATGTGCTCTTACATGATCTAGTTTCCCAAATCTGTTATTTTTCAGAATGAATCCCCTACTATTCTTCCTCCCACTCAGTCTTCTCTAGTTCCCTGGTCTCTTTGCCATTCCTTGAAGACACTAGGCATGTCACCATCTTAGGGCTGCTCCAGCCCCTCTCCACTCCATTCTAATTTCTTCACTCTCTTTAAGTCTTTGCTTAACAGTCATATTTCAAGGAGACCTACTTTGACTATTTTACTTAAAAAATGCTACCCCTGCAAAAATAAATAAATATTTAGATTTATCCTGAAAGGATTTCTAATCTAAAATTTACTATAATCTTCTTTCTCCCATTTAAAGCCACTCAAACCCATTCCCTTCAAGTACTTGGTCTTTCTGATGTCTTAAGAAGCTGAATATATGTTTAAATTGTCCTAAGCAATAAAGAATAGGTATGGCTTAATGAGCAGTTTATCAGTACTCAGATGATGAAAACAGAACCCAGTTTATTCGTTTTTTTATGTTCCTCTTTTCTCCATCATAGTTCTACTATCAGGCAGAAATTCCTTATTTGTAAGATAGCTGTAGCAACTTTAGACCTCACATTCTTTCAAGAAAAAGTTCAGCAGAAAAAAAAGCACCTGTCTTCATCCTCTAATATTCATAGGAATGTCTCTAACAGGGTCGAGTGCCCATCTAAAAAGCAACCATTGTGTCCTTATAAATGAGATACAAGTATTAATTAGCTCATCACTGCAGCGGTGGTAGAACCAATCCACCCAAACCACAGACTGGGGGCAGGGTGGAAAGTTAGTTTTCCAAAAAAAATTTGACTATAGTTTCTAGAAGAGGAAGTGAAGACTGGTTCACCCCAAAACAACCAATATTCCCCACCCTGCTGTTTATGTACTTGGACCATCCTCCAGTGGGTCACAGCTCTCTGCCCCACTTTACCTACCTTATAACTGCTATCCTTCTCCTCTGGTACTAGGGCCACTGGAATGAAAATTCCTGAGAGAAAGGGGCTATATCTTGATTATTTTTTTGTCACAACTTCCCTCTCTTTGTTAAGCATAGATCAGGCTTCCATAAATGTGTGATTCTATGGTATTTTTACACTGTCCTTTGTGATAGGTGGTCTTCTGGTACTCAGTCTCTTTTGAGCAACCAGGACCCCATTGTCTAATTATCACAGGCTTCCTAGGACTCATTCCTAATTCCCCATATCCCACTTCTGTGTTCTATATTTCTAAATATGATATTGTAGGCTAGTGCTTTTAATGCTGTTATTGTCATTTTCTAATGAGAAAATAAACTGTTTTAAATCCAGTTTTCTGGTTGACTTTTTTTTCTCTTTGATAAGAGTTTGTGAAAGTTTTTGGATTTTTATTTAACTCATTCCAAAAAACTTTTTGCTAGATCTCTCTCTTTATATTCTTTTCATATTGCCAATTATAAAGCAGCTAGAAGTTAGAGGAAATAAAATCTAGGTATTAGATCTCAACTCAGTTTCTTGACAGAGATTAGTCAGCTTTTCCCTGTTGCCTAATTAGACAAAAGGCTTTTGAGGCCTATCTGTTCAGAAGACCTATCAAGACATATGAAATCTACTTACATGACGACTTAATGATTGACTATGTACACCACCCATCACCTTCATCAGCAAATTTCCTAACTTAGTCGATCTTGGAGTTCTGTGAAAGCATATGTACTGATTTCTTTCCTTGCCTTACTGAAATGGAGACCCAAGTCTCGGGCAGCTTCTTTCATAATGACAACACTCAATTTTAATTGTGGAAACAAAACAAATGCAATCTTTACAAAAAAATAATTTTTTGGGGGGGGTCTAATTGCACAAACAACTGCTTTTAAGAAAAATTAGACTTAATTAGATTAACAGTTCTCAAATAGAAACCCAATAAGCAAGCAAAATAGTTCTCCTTTTCTGGACATGTATAAACCAATATGCATACACATACACACATACACAATCACACACAAACTCACACCCAGTAATTTGTAAGTGGGGAGTGAAAGACAGAGAACGACAGAGCTGAAAGAGCTCTTCAGTCTTAACCTTCAGTTTAGAGACGAGGAGTAGAGGATGAAGTGATTTGCAGACCTCCAATAGCAAGCTTGTGACAGACAGACACCAAACTGCAGGTTTCTTTCTTTATATTTGTAGTGATGTCCTAGGCACTGTGTGTGATGCTGGAAAACACTCTAGATGTGAAATGGTAATCATTAAATTAGTCCTACTAGGCAATCTGCTTAAGATTGTTGAGAGTTTTCCATACAGCTGTCACTCTAAGATCTGGGAAGAAAATTCCACAATATGATTTTAACCAGATTAGATGAAGGAGAGAGGCAATGAAATTTTCATTTGTGCAAGGAATAGCCACCTCTGGGAGGGACACATTCAGGCCAGGTTAGTACTTGGATGGGAAACCACCTAGGAAGACAAGGTGCTGTAGTCATAAAAAATAAAATTAAAAAAAATAAGGAATTATAAACTGACAAGGTCCTTATAATCTGTGAGGTCAACCAAGGGTTACTTCACCTAAAATAAATAAATAAATAAAATAAGATAACACAGGCCTGCTTCCTGCCTTTTCAGATCAGCACTCCCCTCTGGAAATAGGGAGTGGTGGCTTCCACGGGTCAAAGCTCACAGTGTGGAGTCTTCTCTTTCTCATAATGACCCCCCTGGGGCCTCATATCATGGGATAACATAATTCAAATAACACTAACTTTCAGAGGGTGAGGAACCTTTGGAACCCAGCCCCATTGGACAGAACTCTGAGCCCTAAGCCTCGCTTGTCTCGTTTGATAGTTGAGGCACTTTGAAGATGAAAAGGCTAATGTGTCTGCCCAGGTGACCAATAGCATATTAATGGGCAGGGCCACGACATGAGTCTGGACATCAACTACTGATCTGAGACTGTACTTGCTATGCATGAGAGACCCTTTGGGGGTCCCCCATTGCCTCTAGATAAAGGTCATCTCCATGGCAGGTCACAGTAGACCTTCAGATTCACTCTCCTGCCCACACGTCTCATCTTATTTCCTGCTAGTCTTCCCTTGCCCTTTACACTGTGGGAGTATAGAATGGCTCTTAAATACACTGTGTGGCATTTGACACCTACCTGCCTTGTACATTCTGTACCCTCTTCCTGGAAAACCCCTAGCCTTGACCCCTCTCTCAGTGTTTTCTTCTTCGTAAGCATTTACTCATTATTCAAACTCATATTGTCACCTCCACTGGGAAGTCCTCTCTAACCCCCTGCCTTCTCCCACCCAGTTTTTATTCTTGACCAGGACATATATTCACTTAGTGACTTATTCAACAAATATTTCTAAACACCTCTAAGTGCCAGGCACTGAGCTAAGCACAAATCACGCACAAGTGAACACAACTGGCCAGCTTACAGTCTAGTGGGGAAGATAGACATTAAAGACAGTAAACACACAGACAAATGTGTCATTACACCCAGGATGATTGCCATGAAGGAAATGAAGACTGATTGGAGTCTACAGAACCTAACGAAAATATGATGTTGTAAGTTTTCAATTTGCACATCAGTCTTCTGGAGGAGGCTGAGAGCTGCTTGACTGTCAGCTCTACGTCCCCAGCAGCCATGAGCACCATGGGGATCGGAAGGCAGGCAGGGGTTTGTGTGCCTCCTCCGAACCCAGTGGAGGCCAAAGCACTCAGCGATCTGTCGAGAAAAGAATGTGACTATATACCCATGAAAGTGAAGAAGGGGGCCTTTTTGATAACCAGGATATTGGAGGGGTAAAGGCGATGCCTCTTTCAGATTCCCAGTGAGGGCTGTTCTCTAAAAACTGAGATGTGAGGCAGGGAGGCAGCTTGTCGGATAAAGCATAATCCAGGAATGTGGATAAGGGCCTGGTGGGAGTCTTGTTAATTATATTCTCTTTACAAATCCCTTTGAGAAGACATGTGAATACTTCTGTAAAAAGTATTTCAGCTTTTGAAAAGAGTCAAAAGAAGCATTCAATTATCTCTAAAAAAATAAAAGTAAACCTATAAAAAGAGAACATCAACCCCATGCTCAATAACAAACTCAGGTCATGAGGAACACTCCACCAGACAATAATTCTCTGGGATTTATTTTTAATTTTAGCAAGAAATACTTCCTCTTGATGTCATAGGATTCTTATGAATGTTTTTGTTTTTGTTTTTTTTTAAATTATGTAAACTTTAAGTTCTTGCACTGAAATGTATTTGTAAACTCAAAGTATAATCTAAATTACAAAGACAGCTCACAGCTTTTAAATAAAAAAACTTGCTCTTTTCTCACCTTTTCTTTTCATTTTGGTGGGTCATAGAAATATAACATCTTACTGTATCCATTTCAGATGAAGCCTTGTTATACTAGTTTTCTTCCTTCTTTTTGTTTTAAATATAAAGGCTATAGTACCTTTAGGTAAAAGTGACATCAATGCTTCCAGAACCAATAATTATTTAAGGGAAACAATCCAAATCACAGTTGTTAAAATGGAATTCCTCTCAGAAATTATATTACTCTGTTTTACTGAGGACTCTGTTGTAGTCAATAAAACAGTTTTTAAAGGCTATCCATGTGACAACTATCACAAAATGTTTAACATCTTTTACTTTGTGTATAGTATTAGTAGTTTTATTAAGGAGTCTTAGTTTTTAATTCTTATGTTTGTTTTTTATAATTATTTATTGTAATAGGCTATTTTAAATGTTCATAAGAAATATCTTAAATGAAAATGGAAAGTTCTATATGATATTCTTGTTAAAATTTTTTAAAAGAAAAAACAAGATGATTGATACATTAAATTCTATTTTAAGTAGGCATCCTTTTGAATGCATCTATACTGTATACATACATGGAAAAACAAACTATTTTTAATAGTGACCATTACTACATATTATTAGTAATAAACAGAAATGTTTTGTTACTTATGATAGAAAACCTTCACAAATGATATATACAATATTAGAGAAAGGTGCTATCTCAGTTTAATAAATCTCTGTAATAAGTTTTGATTCTGAAAAATATTTTATGAAACAAGTACTTGCTTACTGACTTTGAGAGGTGCAAAGAAACTCTTCAGCTCAAATGATGTCCCTCATTGGCACTAAATTTTACGATCTGCATTTAATATCCTTTATTCCAAGCGTTGCTTCTCCTGGTGTGCTTTGGTGGTAACGATGGTCATGGTAATCATGGTGGTGGTGGTGGTGGTGGTAATTTAAATTCATTCTATTTCTGGGAGAACAATAATTCTCTATGATATTTTAGTGAGCTTGATTCTATCCAGCTGCTTTGCTTTCTGAAAATGAGTTGCTTGGGGAGGGCAGGGGTCCATTCTGAAAGGGACCAGAACCAAGAAGCAGGGTTGCTATAGGCCAGCCCAGAACAAGCAGTAATGGTCTCTGATTGTATTATGCAAATATCTGATGTTTATGGGTGGCAGATGTGTGGCAGTGGTATGTGTGAACATTTTGACATGCCGGAGGTTTTAGCCTGAGGGCTTTCTCTGATGATTTCAGCACACTGATCAAAAGGGTTTCACTCATCTAATTCATTCATTCATTCATTCATTCATTCAATGAGAACTTGAAAATGAAAGAGATGGTTAAATGCTGACTGAAATAGAATTAAACCAAAACTAATTTGTCCTCCACTATTGTATGTTTCAGAGACTGGAGTACAAGGAAGTATTAGTGGGCGGCTTGTTCCTGGTTCATTCCAGCCAGCAATCTCTTCTTCAGGGTGGGTTTTGTGGTGACACAGAGAGCCCTACACATGCCAAGGTAATTACTGCTTATGAGTTCCTCTTTATGAGACTTGCTCTCTGTCACCAACACTGATAGTTCCAGATAGACAGTGCTTTTGTGTATAACAATTAGATCCTTGCAGAGCCAAGTTGCTTATTACCTCAGCTTTAAAAGCAGCCACAGAGAAGGTTAGATGAGCTCAAGTTTACTCTGGTTCACTCTAGTTTACAATGGCTTACATCCAGTTGAAAGCTAGACAGTTAAATGTAAAATATTGACTGGACTGTATTCAGGATTTTAGCAGCAATTATTTGCCCCAACATTTTTGTCCAAATATCTACAGCCTGAGATGCTGAAATCCAGGGCAGTTGGAGGGCATGGGACAAACCTTTTATGCTGCTTAGCAATAACGAAGGCGTAGCAAACACTCTAGTGCTGCCCTTCAGAGAACTAACGTGTGAATATTTCTCAAGGGAAGAATGAGCTATTTATGAAAATTAGTTATTTGGAAAAAATTGCTTATGGGGGCAACATTACACCCCCAGAGTAATCCCACTTCTCCCACTCTGTTTTTTTTAGCATGGGATACTGCATCCTTTTTGTGCATAGGTTAAGCAAGCTCTGCACTTGGCTGCATTGATGTGGTGACAGAATGAAATTTTGCTATCAAGAGCGTCTCTATTCAGGTATGATTAGGTGGATAAAAGTGGATCTATTCCCATTTATTTCTTTGTGTACATATCTATTTCCTAACAGATGGTATAATATGGGTCTAGTAATATTTGTTAGTCAAGAAAATTTAGTTTAGTGGTGCTCTGAATGGAAGATATAATTTAATTGAGGTCTCAACTTTAGTTTTTTGAAATGATATTATACAAAATCTAATACGTCTGATTTTAAAGTAAATTTATGTGGAGAAGGCTTCTAAGAAGGTTTTTGGACTATGAATTTAGATGAAAGCAATATTAATGATGAGCTGGGCTATAAAATCAGGTATAAACAAAATGAAACTGATA
Source organism: Macroglossus sobrinus (assembly GCA_004027375.1). Classification (NCBI taxonomy): domain Eukaryota; kingdom Metazoa; phylum Chordata; class Mammalia; order Chiroptera; family Pteropodidae; genus Macroglossus; species Macroglossus sobrinus. Next base: position 76,044 of record PVKZ01003350.1, on the reverse strand, counting down.
AGCCTAATTTCATTGTTCAGTAAAGCAATTGTCCAAGATGTTTGTACAGAAAAAAAAAAGAAATGCAAAATACATTTCTAAAGAATATTCTAGGCTGTTAAGCTGTGATCTGTAGTAGTTGCTATATAAGGAAATTAAAAACTTTTATTATGTATTGCTAGATTTTTATGTGGTAGAAGCTGTTTCTAAATATTAGAATGTTAACTCACAGCCCTATATTTGTAGTAAAGTATAAACATTCTTTGGGGCTACCACTCATCATGCTGTGTGTCCTTTAGTCTCTGCTTCATCACTTCTATAGAAACAGGGAGCTTCACGTGGCTTCTGCTTGTTATCTCAGCAGCATTTGAACTATCCCCAACTCCAACAGACTGCCAATCTATACCCTATTGCTGTCATTTATTCCTTATAATTAAAAAATTATATAAATAACAAATTAATTCTAAATTAGCTGTTTGCGCTCATTAAGACTGAACTGACCATTTCTGTGAGTCCGGTTTCTTGTTTCCCTCCTCAGCTGGTACCCAGTGATTGTTCACTTTAGATGCGTGCCCAATAGCCCACCTGTGACCTTTTGCCTCCCTCTCTTGATTTTCCTTGTGTTTAATTCACTAATTCTCAACCTTGGGCAGAATCCTCTATGTTCCTTCTCCTATTAAAAAGCCACAAGGTTTGCTGGCTGATGTCTTAAAAACATGCTGCTCACCTACAATTTGTTCTCTTGGTCCCCAGCTGTGTTGTAATTGAAACTTGCTCCTCTCATGACATGTCCCTGTCTCAGTGTTCATTGTAGAGTTGTTCCTCAACCCCTATCACCTTACTCTGTGGGGGACTCTGATTCCTCCCACAGTTTGGTTGTGAGTGTTCATTAGAATAAAGGGTGTGACATGCCTAAAGTCTGTGAGTAGGCCTCACAGCTGCCATCTTCACTCTGCTAAGAAGACAGAGGTCATGTGAAATGAGTGCCCTCAGCATGCTCTCTGTTTCACAATCTCCATTTTCATCTTCCTCCTTCCCTATTGTCTCAGAGAAAAAGCCGTATCTATTATAAAATATTTAAAATGGCATTCAATTATTTCTGAAAAGGAAACTTTCATCACTTACACAGATAAATGACAAAATTAATTCATAAGTGGAAATTTTGAAGAATGAAATTCTGTCAGTCATTCCAGTCACAAATCTCTCATTAGTCCATCCCAATCATTCCAGTCTCATCAGTGTTTCCCTCACCACCTGCCATTGAAAGGAGATTCTGAGTCAATAAATTTTAGACAAGAAAAAAAGTTCAAAGAACAAAGACTGAGCCTTTCTGTGTCAAACTGCACTACTGTGTCAGTGTTTACATAATCCCACGAGAACTTCTGTCAGTCTACACTACACTGGGTGTTTATTACTGACAAGTAACAAAAACTGACTTTGGATAACTTAAATAAGAAGAATATATTGCAAGGGTTGGGGAGCTCACAGAATTGAAGGAAATTGAGGAAGCTGGCATGTAACAAGCAGGTAGTGGGAGATGTTATGGGCTAAATTGAGGCCACCCCAAAACTCATATGTGGAAGCCCTAACCCCCAGTACCTTAGAAAATGACCGCATTTGGATATTTTAGGAGTTAAGTTAAAATGAGAGCATTGTGGGCTCTTAATCTAATCGACTGGTGTCCTTATAAGAAGAGGTTATTAGGACACACAGAGAGACACCAGGGATGCACATGTACAGAGGAAAGACTTTGTGAGGACACAGCAAGAAGGCAGCCATCTACAAGCCTAGGAGAGAGATGCCATAGGAACCCAAACCTTCTGACACCTTGATAGAGATTTGTAATCTCCAGAACTGTAAGAAAATAAATGTCTATTGTGTAAGTGCTCAGTCTAGTATGTTGTGATGGCATCCCTAGTAAGGTAATACAGGGGTTGGACAGGAAGCTCTGAGAATCATCACTGAAACAAATTGGTAAACTCCCATCATTTTTGTCTCTTCTCACATTGCAGTCCTGATAGAGAAAATTCCATTATCTGAGCTTGAATTCAGGTCATGTACACTCATCCCCACCAGATTAGTGAATTGGCTGGCTTGCCCAAAGGAGCTCCTTGGATTCCATGATGGGAAGAGCAGAGAACCTTGAGTCTCACAAAGAGTGCACGTGGTAGGCAGAGAGGAAATCAGCCATAGGAAATCAAGTACAGAATAGATTCTGGGATTCCAAAAAAAATAACAAATGCTCTTTATATTCTGCTTTGGTAAAGCATTTTAAAATAAATTCATCTGATTTTAAAACTTGGCCATTTTACTTTCTTGATTGAAAATAAACATTTAATTTGGCATGCAAACCTTCTCCTTTTTAATACACTAAGTAATATTGTATAGGGGCTAATAAAATTAACCTTTGCTGTTGAGTTTCATTCCATCTCTATTATACTGGAACAAATTACCTCGATATTGAAATTTATAAAAAATTTTTTTTTTCATCCCAGATCTTGGCGCAGAGCTCCTAAAACCCTTGAAACTTTCTAAGAGATAGAAGGATAAAGGTGTCTCCTGTTATGTCAGTAAGGTGACTTTTGGTGAGCCTGGAGAGAGCATGAAGGCTCTATGACTTTTCCCCACATCTTGCCCTATACGTCTCTTCTATCTAGCTGTTCCTGAGTTATATTCTTTTATAATAAATCAGTACTCTAGCAAAAAGTTTTCAACCACTCTGCTTAAAAAATTCCACTGACTAATAATATAGCTTACAATTACTGAACACTTTCTAGGTGGCTGGCTATTGCCAAAGGATTGCATGTATAGTAACTCACTTCATCTTCATAGCAACAATAAATATAAGACAGGTTATTGCTGTTAACCTGTTTTGAGGATGACAGAAATACACAACTTCCCCAAGGTCTCATAGTTAATAAATGATGTGTTAGTTATCTATTGCTGTGTAGTAAATTACAAAAACTCAAGCTTAAAATAGCACAGTTTCTGTAGGTCAGGAGACTGGATCCAGCTTGGCTGGGTCTTCTGCTGAAGGTCTCACAAAACTGTAGTCAAGGTATCAGCCTGGCTGTGCTCTAATGTGGAGGCTTAGCTATGAAAGAAACTCACTCAAGCTCACTCAGATTGCTGGCAGAATCCATTCCCTTATAGAACTGAGGTTGTAGAATGGAGGGCTCCTGCTTCTTGCTGGTTGTTTGCTGAAGAAATGTCTGCACTTCCTCATTCCCTGCAGCACTGTTCACAGTGGCCGGGATTTAGAGGTGACCTAGGTATCTGACAATGGATGACTGGATGGAGGACATGTGGTGTACACACACACACACACACACACACACACACACACACACACACACGATTCTGCCTTGAAAAAGAAGGAAATTCTGTAATTGTGTCAACATGGATGAACCTGAAGGATAGATGGAATGAAAGGGTTTCACTTATGCTAAGTGAAATAAGTCAGGCACAGAAAGACAAGTCCTGCATACTGTCACTTGTATGTAGAATCTGGATCCAGCTTGGGGTTTTCAGGGGTTAAAGGGTGGGAGAATTGAAATGTTAGTCAAAAGGTACAAAGGTTTAGTTATGTGGGATGAATAAGTTCTGGAATGGTATCATATGCCATGGTAACTATAGTTAATAGTACTGTGTTGTATACTTTAAATTTGTTAAAAGAGTTGATACTAAGTGTTCTCATCACATGTAAAAACTATAACTATATGAGGTGATCAATATGTTAATCAGTTTAAGAGTGGTAATCATTTCACAGTGTATACGTATATACATATCAAATCATCATGTTGTATAATTGTCCATTACTACATACCAAATAGTTTTCATCACCTCTTTCACCTGAATTACATATGTTGAAACCTTAATCCTTAACGGTGATGATATTAGGAGGTGGGGCATTGGAGAGGTGATTACGTTATGAGGGTGGAGCCATCTTATGAATGGAATTAGTGCCCTTATAAAAGAGGCCTTAGGTATCCCTCACTTCTGTTGTGAGGATACAGAGAGGAGGTACCATCTATGAATAAGTAAATAGGCCCTCACCAGACCCAAATCTTTTGGCATCTTGATCTCCAACTTCCCAAACTTCTGAACTATGAGAAATAAATTTCTGTTATTTATTAAAAAACAAAATCATTCCACCGACTCCCACAGTACTTCAAACAAATCCTAAGGTATCTAATGTGACCTCCAAGCCCCCTCAGAGTTCTTTACTCTCAGACTCAGCCTTCTAAGATCCAGCCACCCTGAATTTTTTGCAGTCTCTCAAAAGCCCAAATCTCTCTTTTCTATAAGTCCTCTGCTTAGGACAGTCTGACTCTTCCCTAACCTCCTTTCCCTTTAGAAGTTGCTATTTATTCTTAAAACCCAAGCTTAGATTCCTTGGGTCCCCACATCTGGAATAAGCCTACTCTTCTCTGCTCCCGTGGCACATTGATCCCCACTGTAACAAGCCAGGTTGTAATTGCCCAGACGTCCTGCTCTTTTGTAAGCTCCTTGAGGGCAGGAATTCCAACTGTCCCCAGCATCTAACACAGTGTTTGGCACATAGTGGGCCCTACATATATATTGATTACTCAGATTTTCAAATGTTTTAAAATTAATTTGTTCAGACCATCTCACTTCTGGAATTCTTTGCCCCTTCCCACCCCATTATTGATTCTGTTCTGGGCTACACAAACCTTTCCTTTCTTTCCATTCACTTAAAACTCTACTGTGTGTGTTTTGGCCAGGCCAGGCATAAGATAATTATTCAAACAAGCACAACTTTACTACCTACCATTATTGAGTAAAGAACTTCCCGAGTCCTCATGTACATCCCTAGGTCTGGAATGTGTTTTCCTTCCAACAGCCTGAGAACTGCACATGCAAAGGAGGAAGTGATAACTCAAGACTAAGAGGGAGATGGGAGAGTGTTGCACACACACTGGTGGCATAGTTTCCCACATTGAAGGAAACTAGAATTCTGGGGAAGAAAGCAGAGAACAAAGGGCACCACACAGTATATCTGATCTTATGTTTTACAGAGGAGGTTGTGATTTGGGATTATTCTCATTTTATGAAAGCCATTTAATCTTTTCTTCCTTTGGTTCTGTACTGTGCTCACAGAGATAGCTGAGACTATTTCCTTGAATCTCAATGATTAAAAAGCCTTCCCCTTTTAGGTGGATAGTCATGAAAGAGGGAAAGAAGGAAAGGGTTTGCCTGATAGTGCAAACCCTCCCAGCAGGATGAGTTCTGCAATTATCCTCTGAAGCCAGTGTCTAGCTTTACAGCAGCGTAGGCACCATGTCACGGCATCTTCTAAATTAGGAAAGCCAGATTGGCCTGATAGAGGGTGTTTTCCTGGTTGCTGATGTACCGTTGGGTCTACAAATGAGCCCTGCCATGCTCCAGGAGGGGTCTCAGGTGAGACAACAGAGCCCTAATCTGGCTCTGGGTGTGTCTCTGGTGGCACATAAAAACTCTTATGTTAAAAAAAAATTTTTTTAACTTATGTTTATATGGTAAGAGTATTTTGTTCATATGCTGGTCATATGTTTAGATGTGCACACTTACCTTCTTCATCATTTTCCATATAGACATATTTAGTATCTCATAATATTCACAAATTCTGAAGGTCCAAAGTTAGACAGTAAACCATACCAAATACAGATTTGTGAAACTCTTAGTAAAACGTGAAGGAATCTGACAATGTTCCTAAGCAGTACTCTTGGTTGTTCTTTTTTTTTTCTTAATTTATTTATTTTTGGTCTGGAGTTAAACTCTGTTCCACAAAGCCAAGGTTCACTACAACTACGCTAATTTCCAGGACCACGGTTGGAACAGGGAAGCGATCTACCACTCAAGTAAGCAACACACACCATATGTAGCTCTTATGCTCTTCAGGTCCTGGTCTATTTACTCACTTCTCTCAGTATTTGAGGGATTTATTTGTTTCTCTTGACAATGAACATCTCCTTGGAAATGGTATAGATCTTGGACTCTGCATCTTATTGCTCAGTGTTCAAGTCTGCTTTAAGTGTGGAAACTCTACCTTGCTTCTAACTGTTGGTGTTTTCCTGTAAAAATTTTCATTGCTACACTTCATGCAATGAAGTTATGCTCAGGTGAATGCATATATGCAGGCAAATAGGAGTTAGTTGTCAAAAATACACTGGTCAGTGCTCAGGTCCCATATTTCACTGAATTATTAATGTGGTATATATGGAAAAATTTAAATCTCTCACTGCTTGAGAAAGATTTTTATGGAGATGTTTGAAAGCAATTGAGATGTCCTACCTTGTCAAGTTAGATTAAGAGTAAAATGAGAAGGTACTTTATTGCCATGTTTGGAAATTAAGCCTTTTTTAAAATGTATATATATTTATATTTTTCTAGGTAAAGAGTTTTTCTGATGCTCTCCTCACACCTTTCACTGGGCTGCAGTACATCAAGCATGCTAATAGCTGTGGCTTTATTTCATTCTTAGCAAAAGCAAACCCATTGCTATAACAACTCTCAGGCATTATTTTGTATCTTAATGATGAGTTTTCATGATTACCATCTCTTAAGACTCCAAATAAAAAATATATTTGACCTTGAAAATATGGAGACTTGACAAGTAAAATATATGAGAGTGTAATAAAGCAAGGTGGACTTTCCTTTGAATACTATGACACTCATAGAAGCCTTTTCAACAGGATTCTGTGCCCACAGGTTGGCCCACATTTGGGTGAGTTGTCTAATATAGTTCTACTTCTGTGGATGCTTGAAACACATATATCAATAGGCACATATAATAGGCTAATATATTTCACTTCAGATATAAAGGCTCTGTTTTCTAAAGTTCTACCAGGATGTGTGCTATGTTTATCTAAAAAAATATAGGATGAAAGGAAATGTTTTTTGTATTTTATTTTTCTTTCTAAAAATCTATTTTCTGTCAGGTTCAAAAAAGAAAAAGAGACAAACTTTAAGTCACTTGGAATAAGGATATAAAATGACTGTGATTCTCTAGTGTTTGATTTTTAAAGGATTATAGCAGTCAGTCAAACACTTTGAGCTTAGCTCCAAAGAAACAATAAAAATAAAGGTTGTTTTATTAAATATGCTTTTGTGAGAAATGTGTTTCTTGAAAGATGAAAAAGAAAACAATTAAAGCTACAAATATACTACATAGTGATTGATGAAACATTTTATCCTCTCAGACCAGGCTCAAAACTGACTGGTTTGAAAGGACCTTCTTTAGTGTGTGGAGACTCCTGTTGTGAATAGTCAATGGATGTTGGTTTCTTTTAAAATAAATCATTGTTTTTTAAATCATCATTAGGGAGAAAGAAAAAAATGCCAGAAAAATAAATAATAAATTATTATTTTGGTGATTGTTTATTCTAGGTACTGAAAAATTGTCTTTATTTTGATATTGTTAATTTTACATAAAACTTGCCGAGGAGGGAATTCCTTTCCCTTATATGTGCCTATCCCCTCTCCCCACCTCAGTGTGTCTAACTCTTTTCATATTTGCACACAGCAAGAAAGAGAGTAACAGAGAATTGCAGGGTTAAAGTATCTGAAGTTGTTCCAACAACCATCATTACAGGACTAATGAGTGTGTAGATTCCAAAAGTAATAGTGATGCTAGTTATTCACATTGTATTTATTGCCATTCAATCACTTTTTAGTTGGCTTACATTTCTTAAACTAGCCTAATATTAAAATGGTAATTATATACAACATGACTTTCCTGCTTCTTTTAAATTTTTACTTTATTTTTACAATATTGCTAAATTACTTCTGTCTCCTTCCCACTGGGCATGGCTCATTTAAGTATATTTGTATAGAGTGAAAAAACTTTCTCTGGAAAAATATTATGTTTAAAGTTGCAGTTTCAGTTTAAAACCTGAATCATAAAAAAAACCAAAACTGTCAAAACACTTCCCTTAAATCTTCAGCAAACGTGAACATTAGCTTTGCTTTGCTGTGAGGGGTAGCTCTCATGTTTATATCTATTCCAGGTTCTATAAAGCTTGGGATTCTATATGCTGGAAAATCAGAAGACCCCTGGTGGATCTGCCTTATACCTCCAAATCTTCCTGACCATTGACTTACCCTGAGAAAGTTTTCTACCATTCCACCTCACATGATGGGAGTAGAAAATCGAGAGACCACCCAATATCTTAGTTCTTCCCGCACAAGTTCTCCCACTAAATGCCTCATCCCATAAATCCAAAAGAAGACAATGACCGTGACTGGATGAAGTGAAGAAGATGTTCCTTAATGAGTTTCTAATTGGCCAAGACCTTATAAACTGATTTTAAAAGTTAAAATAAAGCAAATAATGTTTAACTTTAAACATTTTAACATAGAACATACGAATGTACACCCACCTATATTTTAAAGTCAGGCCTAGGCCTTTTAATAAGACCCCATCAATTAGAAAACTAAATTATTCTCATATACACCATACCCAAAATATATCATCTATGGTTATCATTAGTTTTCATATCTTTAAAGTAGAATGAACATTTAAAGACAGTTACAAGTAAATTGAATAGAGAATCCATGACTTCCAGGGTTTCTCCTCTAGTTTTTTACAGTTGTATCACTGACACCTAATTGAGCAGCAGTTTCATATTTTTTTTAGCAACTTCACTTTATCAGGATTTTCAAAGCATTTGTTTGGTTTTCATAGAAATGGCACCTCTTTTCACTCTCAGATTTTATCCACTTATAAAATGTTTTTACTAAACAGTGCAAGTATAATAAAAAGTACAGCTGAATGAACTTGGGAATCAACAGTAAGTCACTTTTAGAAATCACACAACTCAACCAGTGGGAGCAGAGGTACACAGACTTACTAAAAAGCAGTATACTTCCTCAAATGTTTATTAGGGCATAACTAAATTTCATTGAGGGGTTGAATAGTATCCACTAAGCTGGTGACTCTTATAGGGGGACAGTATTTAAAAGGGTTTCTACTATTAGTGAAATATATCTACTATAGGTAAAATAGCAAAAACTGTAGTTTCTATTATTGTTCAGACTCACTGGGTGACAATTATTATTTGCAGTTGATCATCAAGAATCCTGCATCATGGAATATACAATAAGGTTTGCTATTGCCCAGTGAGTCAGGGTGTTCTCTCCCAATGTCACCAGACTATTACCCCATGTTCCAGCGAACATTTGCTCACCTAGATGTCCTTCTTACCATCTCACTCCCATAATGCTCTTGCAGAACCCATGCTCTAAGATTTGCTGATGTTCCCCAGGTGTTTGGATTTCAGCCATGTGCAGAATTTAATCCTGATAAGAGGACTGAGATCCTCAGTCACTCAGATAACGATTTTCTTCTTCACAGGTATGGTTTCAGCACAAAATAAACAATAAATCAACTAAGATTGATTTTTCTCCGCCAGTATTGGAGTCAAACTGGAAATCCATTACCCTGTCTCGTGAGAGACTCGAGTGGGCCTGGGCAGTTATGGGACCCTTAGAATGACCTTATATGTTCCTAATGTGTCTGTTATTGATATTTTAAGGAGAACTTCTGAAAGGAAAGAAAACTGTGCAAACAGAATTGAAGTTTCTGATCATATTGTTTTCTGTTGGTATAAAAAGGAAGGACTGTGCTTTTAATGGTTCTGTACAAAAGAAACCTTGTGCCATTTTTTTATACTTTAAAAAAGGAAGGGACTGACATTGGTTTTGTTAAAATTCATTTGATGCAAAGAGATTTGTTATAATGATTATACCAATTAATATAGTATTTAATCATTCTTTCTGTGTGGATAACTGGAACTCTTCAAGAAAATGGCATGTGACTTGGATATAGATTTTTTTCAACAAGGAAAAAAAATATTTCAAAAAGAAATAAATCAGCCAATAGTAAAATATTATTAGCACTGTAGTGACATATAACAAATGCTGATTGCACATGCAAATTAACCTATTATTATGATATCCTTTGTGCATTCTATAGGATTATTACATTTCTTATGAAAAGTGTGTTCAATAAAGTGCACATTTTGAACATTGTAAGAACTAGGAACCAGTGAATAGGAGAAAAACACCACTTTATTTTGAATAAACTTTTAAAATAACGTTCATAACTACAGATGGCCTCAGATGCCAGCTGGCTTGTGTATCAGGAAGGAATTAAAATTCCAAAATGTTGTTCATGTTCCCATGATCAGGTTTAACACATGGAGATGGTTTCTCTGCTGGAGTGAGGTTATCACTATATTGGTGCTCACATTTAGAGACCAGAATAACCTTTATGACATCTCATTTGGAAACCTGACATTTTTGTATCCTCTCTCAAATTACTTTCTAACTGTGCACATTGTGTTAAGTCTAGAAGGCTGGATGATTAAATCCAAGAAGCATTATTTTACTTAAAAAAAAATTGGAGTTCTTTAAGTCACATAGGGGTTACATGTCTAGATACATCTTAAAATTAAAGCACTATAATTTTCATTCAAAACTACATTTTTTGCCTTAAACTACTTTTGCACATCAAAAACTAGCTTAATGGATGGCAATTTTGTCAAGATGTTTATATTGTCTATAAAAATGGAAATAGTGCTATCAGCAATCTCACAAGGTTCTTGTGAGAATTAAACCAGTTAATTCATAATAAGCACTCAGAGTTTGGTTCTAACTGGTAAGTTCTCTATGTTAGCTTTTATTACATTTAGAATCTGACCCACATCTCTGCACTGTGCTGCTTGGATCAGTGCATAACTCCCACTGGTCTCCCTGCATCCACTTTTGTCTCCACCCCATCAATCGTCACCTAGGTAGCCCTAGATTCTTGGATCCTTGGTTCAAGTCACTCCTCTGCTCAGAGCCTGGCACCAGACCCACCTCATCCAAAGTCAAAGCTGTCACATAGGTCTGCATACTTCCTCAGTCTGGCCCATCTCTCTGTTCCCTTGTTCGCTCAGTTCCAGCCTCATTGGGCTCCTTCTTGCTCCTGAAACTCCACAGGCACAGCCCTGCATCTGGGCTTTTGCACTTGTGGTTCCCACTGCTCAGAGTGCTTTTCCCCCCACATTTGAATGATTTACGTCCCTGCTTCCTTCTGGTCTTCTGTCACCTCCTCCGACAGGCCTTCTCTGACCACCCTACATAAAATAGCAACACCCCCACCCACAGCACTTCCTCTCCCTCTTCCCTGATTTGTTTTCCTGCATAGCTCTCACACATTTACTTGTTTTGTTAATTGTCTGTTTCCTTACACCAGAGAATAGATATTTTTCTTTCTGTCCATGTGACAACATCAGGCACATGGCAGACCTACAATAAATATTTGTTGAATGCCTGAATGTTTCATCTAGTCCTGTTTTTTAACATATGAATTGTCTAAAATAAAATATATACTTCATTATTAATTTTATTTCTAAATTTTTCTTCTATACTTCCTTTTTCTCCTAAGGCATTGCCTATTATGTTCACTTGTTCCTGTGTTCCTTCTAGTTTAGAATTCATTTTGAAACTGATTTTTTTTTGCTTTTATTTCTAATTCCTTCTTAAATTCAGTTATCTCATTTCTGTGTTTTCCTAATTATAACTTACATTCCTCATATCTTGAATCATTTTCAGCCCGTTTTGAAATAATATGTTATAGTTTTTATCTGGGTTGTGGGGTCATCTTTCCAGTATGCTTTCATTGTCTCCATAGATGTTATCCTGCTCCTTATTATTTTTCATAATAGCTTGTGTATGATTTGCTCTTGATACAATTATACTATTCATATATATGTGAAACCAATTTTTCTGAACTTTCAGAATGAGGCACAGTTCAGGGGAGCTTTCTAACTGCACAGAGCTCACTGTCTGTGGCTTTTCTGTAAGATTCTAAGATTTCCCGCCTCCCTTACTTTAGGGTAGACCTTTCCTTTTGTCACCTGTATTGTCCATGTCCCTATGAGCTTCAACTCTACTCCCAGCACTTCCTCCTCAGTGCAGGCACCTGTCCTGGAAGGATCAGTTGTGAGAATTCATGAGGGATCACTGCCACAGCCCTTTTTCACTAGTGTATGCCTGGAATTCCATTTGCTGTTAAGTCAGAAAAAGAGGCATGGGAAAACTTGATCTGCGGTCTGTGAGGGTCATCTGCTTTGGATGATGAAGAACTGGCACACTTTGGGAGGTACTCCCAAGAAAGAACATTGCTGTACTCATCCTTCATACACAAGACACAGTGTGGTAGAAACAGATGGATACAGGATGACTCATCTTCACTCTTAATGAATGAAGAAATAATGGATGAAAGATTGACTAAAGGGAGCAAGTCAAAGGCTTTTTCAGAAGATGAGAAAGCCATGGGAGAGACAAAGAGCTGGATGGTCCAGCCTGGCACGGGTTTATGAAGCCTGTGGAAACAACTGAGTCAATTTGGAGGTTCTGCAGCTGCAAAGGTTCTCCTCCATCTGTACATGAAAGACACAAGGAACCTAAAATAAATTGGTTATAAGAAAGAGTAGGTCCAGAAGAGAAACAAGCACATTAGTCAGAATGTAGCAGCTGTAGCCACGGGAACTTTAACACAAATCATTTCAATGGTTCCCCTGCAGCCTAGTAAGATGCACTATGGTCTCTGCTATTACAGGAAAAGAAACTAAGATACAGACACAAATTGAACCCACACAGCTAGAAAGAGTCCCAGTCACAATAGACCCTAGAGCTTCTGACTCCCAAGCCAATTCTCTTTCCACTTCACCAAAGCAGCTTTCCCTTCATCCTGTCCCCAAAACAGAAAAAGGTTAGATTATATTAACAATATTCTGTTTACAGGATCAGAGAAGGGTGATAGTACTTTTAAGAGAGAAGAAGTGGAAAAACAATTCCTTTTGCAACTGCAACAAAAAGAATAAAATACCTAGAAAGAAATCTAATGAAACATGTAAAGAACCTATATAATAAAAACTATAAGACCCTATTAAAAGAAATCAAAGAAGATACAAACAAATGGAAAGATATCTCATTTTCTTGGATTGGAAGTATCAACATAGTTAAAATGACTGTATTACCTAAAGCATTATACAAATTTAATGCAATCCCCATCAAAATTCCACCAGCATTTTTTAAAGAAATAGGACAAAAAAAGCATCTGACTTGTATAGAAGCACAAAAGATCCCAAATCACCAAAGCCATCCTGAGGAAAAAAAAATGAGAGTGGAGGCATCACTCTGCTTGACTTCAAATTATACTACAAAGCAACAATAATCAAAATGGCATGTTATTGACAGAAAAACAGACACACAGACCAGGGGAACAGAATCAAGAATCAAGAAGTAAACCCATGGATATATGGAAAAATAATTTTTAACAAAAGAGCTGAAAACATACAGTGAAAAAAGGAAAGCCTCTTAAATAAACGGTGCTAGGGAAACTGAAAAGCTAGCTGCAAAAGAGTAAAACTAGACTGTTGTCTATCCCACACACCAAAATTAACTCAAAATGGATTAAGGACCTGAATATAAGACCTGAAACAATAAATTGCACAGAAGGAAACATAGAAACTAATGAACTTTGGACTTAAAGAGGATTTTATGAATTTGAACTTAAAAGCAAGGGAATTAAAAGCAAAAATAAATGAATGGGACTACATCAAACTAAAAAGCTTCTACTCAGCAAAGGAAGCCACCAACAAGGTAAAGAGACATCGATCCAAATGGGAAAATATATTTGCAACCAACGCCTCTGATAAGGGCTTAATATTCAAAATATACAAAGAACTCATACAACTCAATAACAACAGAAAACAAATGACCCAGTCAAAAAAATGGACAGAGGACCCAAACAGACACTTCTTCCTAGAGGACATACAAATAGCCAACAAATGTTTGAAAGGATGCTCACCATCACTAGCTATTAGGGAAATGCAAATCAAAACCACAATGAGCGACCATCTCACACCTGTTAGAATAGATGTAATTAGCAGGACAAGTAATAACAAATGCTGGAGAGGATGTGGAGAATAGAAACACTCATACACAGCTGGTCGAACTGCAAATCGGTACAGCCACTATGGAAAACAGTATGGAGCTTCCTCAAAAAGCTAAGAATTGATCTACCATATGCTCCAGCAATCCCTCTATTGGGTATTTACCCCAAAGACTTGAAAACCCATATCTGAAAAGATATTTACACACCAATGTTCATAGCAGCACTATTCACAGTGGCGAGGACATGGAAGCAACCGAAGTGTCCTATGATAGATGATTGGCTAAAGAAGCTGTGGTACATATATATACAATGGAATATTAATCATCCATAAAAAGAGATGAAATACTGCCATTTGTGAGAACATGGATGGACCTCGAGATAATCATGCTAAGCAAAATAAGCCAGACAGAAAAAGTTGAAAATTACATGATGTCACTTATTTGTGGGATATAAACCTAAAAGCAACAAATGAATAGGACAAACAGAAACTCATGGATATGGACTATAGACTAGTGGTTACCAAAGGGGGAAGGAGGAAGGTAGATGGGGTAAAAGTGGTCTACTATGTGGTGACAGAAAGAAATCTAACTATGAGCGGGGAACACACAATGCAACAAATATATGCCTTACTTTTGAATTGTATACTTGAAACACTGGATTTCGTTCACCAATGTCACTATAATAAAAATAATTTTTTAAAAAAAGGAATTTCTTTAATTTTCTTACTTTCTGGCAGTTACAGGGCTCATCAAATAAATCGTGCCAGCAAATAAACATGAGGGAGGTTTTGTGGGTCACCATCGTTATACCATGCATTGAATTCAGGTTGGGCCGGTTGATCATTATTTCCTGGAGATAAAGGAGGAACCACCACATAAAGCAGGGGAAAGACTGACATAGTGACATACAGTGCCACATCCTGACATTGAATCTATCTAGGGTATTTTGTAGTCCACAAAAATCCAGGGTTTATGGGTGGTTTTTTATTGTTTGTTTGTTTGTTTTGCTTTTGTTTGGGGATTTTGTCTTGTTTTGGTCTTTTGGCAGTCATGTTTTTCTGTTTGATTTTTTTTCTCAACAGGAAATGGAAAATAAATATCTGACCCTAAGTGTAGTTAACCTGCAATAAATAAAATCTGGGAATGGAAATCAGGCATGTAAATCTAGGTATGTATACAGAGAAAAGGAAATTATAAGCTAGAGCACATGATTCAGTTTTACTTGCACATGGAATTATAAATCATTTGAACAATGAAAAACTGATGACATTCATAATTCTTAAATAGATTTTACAAACTCCAAAGGAAATTCTTGATATAAAAAAAAATCAAGCCTTCAATTGTAAAAATGGCCTGGTATATAATCCTTTCCTTTTCTGAGACTCAAGCCTATAGAACTTTGGTTAAAGATAGTGCTTAAAAATAAAACCAAAAGCATTTTGTATTTTAATATAACACTTGGTGAGCCAAGTCTTATTCATTTACTGAGTGTTATTGATTTTAGTGGGCTTTCAATTATGGCATAGTTTTCAGAGATGTGTTCATTTTATGTGATAGAAAGCAAAATTTTCCAGTTAAAGAAGTAATCTTATTGGCCCAGTTTTCTTTTTAAAGATACATTTCACTTCTGTTTAAGTACTGTTCTCTGAAATATTATCATTGAATGGATCAACCAAGGAGAAAAAAACAGCAATTATTCCACAGTGAAGATCAGTTGGTTGGTGGCAGCATATTTACATATAGCATTTGCCATATGACTGTTGAGTTATGACTACAGCTCAGAGGGCTGTGGTACCATTGTACTGAAGCCCGAGTCATTGCTCATGTGTGTGGGAAAATTAATAGATTTACCAGAATCATTGGCCTCTTAATCCTTTAAGAAGACAAGTGCTTCTGAGATACTGTTATATTTGTTTGTTTGCTTGTTTGTTTGTATATTTATAATTTACTTAGTTTCTCCTAGATTTAGTGTCAACTATAAAGTAGGCAAAATAATTGTTTTTCCTAAAAAAATGGTGCAATTGCATAAGATGATATATAAAAAAGTATAAACTGCAAAGTAAAAGACAAATGTAAAATGTCATTACCACTGTTTTAGATCATTTGGACTTATTTTCTTTTATTCCTGACTTCCATTTTTCCCTTAGGTAAATACAATGCCTAGAAGGAAAGAAAATATTTTTTTCACCTCCATACTTAACTACTTCTGCTTAATGAAATGCACTTAGGTGCAAAGTAGATCCCCTTAAATATATATATATATATATATATATATATATATATATATATATATATATATATATATATAGTGTTATCAAACATTAAGCTCACTAATATTGAATAGAATTCTCAACAAATCAGAGGTTTTTCCACAACTAATTTCTTCCGTATATCTTCTTTCTTGTGCAGCTCATCCAATTATTTACCTTTGTACTTATATTTGTCCTTTAAAATGAAATGATAAAATTTATTACTTACATATACTACATATGCTCTTATAATAAAAAAATTTTAATTTATCTTGTAGGAAAAAAATATTTTAAAAACTGGTGAGAGCAACTAAATGCAGTGGTTGTTCACACTCGGTTTTCCAAAGTGGATTAAAAATCACCAGTCTTCTCTGAGTCAGAGAACTTTTTTTTTTTTATATGGTTGGGACTCTGAGTTTCTTTGGATAGAATGAGGAATAACTATGAACAGAGCTTTTGTATAACATACCTGCAGAAGTCAGTCAAGATATGTTTAAGTTTATTCTGACAATTGATGTGGAAATACAGACAGCTCTTAAATTCATCTTTCCAGTAGAAATAATTTCCACTTGACTTTTCTGAAGATCTAAGCTCTAATATAATTCAAACACATATTTAAAGAGAAAAACACAAAGTAGCTTTTACCCTTGCGTGGGTTTGTGATAAGTAGGATAAAAATATATGATTCATAAAAATAAATGTATAAGAAAATCAAAAGTGATATCCTTTACCTGGTTGTTGAAGAATATTTTTAACAAAATACAGCTTTGTTTCATAATGTGATGTTTACCTGTGATTAGGTGAAACCACAGAAATTTTTACCAATCAGATACCTAGAGAGAAAAAATATTACTTGAAGGCCTTTGTCATTACCAGGCACAAAAATATGTCTATACATTATCCAGATCTCTATCTGTATTACCACTACAGCTTGGTAATAGAATCAGTAAATTACAATAAATGCCGGCAAGCCAATTCTAGTTTGGGGCTATTTGTTAAAACAAAGTCTCTACTCTGAGAAAATCACATTGCTCATTTTTTTCTTTCTCCTTCTTGATATTTCTTTTCAGTTTTGAGAGCTCGAGAATGAACTTATTCCCTGTTTCAAGTCAAAAAAGAGAAAAAAGAAAAAAACAATTTTGTACTCAGAGAACATGACCTTTTAAATGCCAGTGGGATCATGAGTGAATATAAAGTCCTAGAAGGTAGGCTGGGAACCAGCTTGAGAGGGCAGCTAAGTGACAGTGTGGACAGGCATCTTAACAGATGGGCAAGTCCAGTATAGAAGCTCTTATTGACTTTGGTCTGACTTTTCTCCTAGTTAGTGCCTTCACCTCAGATGTTTATTTCAAAGGTCTTAAAACCCAGAGAAATAAAGAAAAGATCAAGTGTTAAGAAATTACCTCTTGGCTTTTGGTCAAGATGGCAGACTAGGTAAACGCTGTCCTCACTTCTTCTCATGAACACATCTAAATTACAACTAAATTACAGAGCAACCATTATTGAGAATCTCCTGAAATCTAGATCAACAGATGTCCTACAACTAAGGACATACCAAAGAGACCACCGCAAGAATGGGAGTTATGGCAGAGACATGGAATGGGCTGGTCCCATACCAACACATGGCAGTTGAGAATGGGGAAAAATATCTCAGCCACAGAAATCCCCCAGGAGGAGTGTGGGGTCTTGGCCTCACACTAGGCTCCCCAGCCTAGGGTTCCAGTGCCAGGAAGAGAAGTCCTCACAACTGACTGTGAAAACCATCAGAGAAGGTAGCTGAGAAAGACAAAAGGATGCCTCTTTAGGGGCCTGCACGCTGACTTACCCACTGATAGACTCACTCTGAGCTCTAACACGGGGGCAGCAGCACAGAAGGTATCAGGGTACATATGGTGAAGAACTGAGTTTTCTGGCTTAAGAGTAAGGGCTGGAGGGGCAGCTTTCTCCAGAGAGAAGTACTGGCAGAAGCCATTTTTCCTTTGTTGATACCCTCCCCATTCTCAGCATGCAGACACAGGTGGCAACCATATCTGCATTTCCAAAAACCTGGCTAACAGGTTGCCCTGCTTCCGTGATTCCTGAGACCCTGAACCAACTTGTGGGCCCACCCAAGCCACTTCCAGTGGCTTTTCCACACAAACATCCTGTCTTGGCTCATGCTATAGACATTCCTAAGATCTCTCAAAGGTTCACAAACCCCAAATAAGTAGCATCTGGCCTTGGTATACCCTGTACCTCTTGCTGGGTATCTGTAAGCCTGGCAAGAGGAGCAGCTGACCTCAGTTTACAGCTTAGCCTATCAAGGCACTTTCAAGCCCAGCACAGGTGGCCATCTGCAGATTGCTTGGTGGTTCATGCCAGGTGGCCCTAGACAGAGCATAGGCTGTGGCTGAACTTGGCCTGTGGCAGGGCCCTTCCCAGGAAACTCAGGCTTATATATCTGGGGCCAGCTTTGGTCTGAGCCAGAGCATCACCATGACCACATCCAAGGGTGACACACCCAAAGGGCAAACTAGACAGGCACCAGAGTACTATTAAAGAAAATTCTACTCCATAGAGTCAGCCCCTGCACAACAGCACCTCTACCATAGTCATGGTGAGTCCCCACAGCCAATCATCTCATGGCCAATCAATCCCTTCCATTGACATTCAAACAGCAATCAAGGATCAGCTGCAATAGAAAGAGACACCCTTGGAGCACCTGGCTCTGGTGACAAGGGAGACTATGCTATTGGGACCCATATACCTACTATATAAGGCCACTCTACTAAGACTGAGAGACATAGCAGCCCTACCTAATACATAGAAACAAACACAGGGAGGCAGCCAAAGTGGAAGGACAATGAAATATGTCTCAAATGGAAGAAGAGAACAAAGCTGCAGAAAAAGAACTCAGCAAAATGGAGACAAGCAATCTACCAGATACAAAGTTCAAAACAGTGGTTATACAGATGTTCAGTGAACTTAAGGAAAGAGTAGATGAACCCAGAACTTTAACAAGGAGAGAAAATGTAAAAAAGAACAGGTCAGAAATGAAAAATACAATCAATGAAATGAAGATACCTAATCAACAGTAGACTAGATGAAGCAGAGGTTTGAATCAGTGATTTAGAAGATAAGTAAGCAGAAACAACAACAAGAAAAATGAATCCAAAACCATGAGGATAGTTTAACGGACCTCTGGGACAACATCAAGCATACCAACATTTGCATCTCAGGGGTACCAAAAGGTGGAGAGAGAAAAAGGAATTGAAAACCTATTTGAAGAAATAAGGACAGAATACTTCCCTAAACTGGTGAAGGAAATAGATATGCAAGCAAAGGAAGTACAAGGAGTCCCAAACAAGATGAACCCAAAGAGGACCACACCAAGACACATCATCATTAACATGCCAAAGTTTAAAGACAAAGAGAGAATCTTAAAAGCAGAAAGAGAAAAGCAATTAGTTACCTATAAGGGAGCTCTTATAAGAGTGTAAATTGATTCCTCAATAGAAACTGCAGGCCAGAAGGGATTGGCACAAATATTCAAAGTGATAAAAAGCAAGGACCCACAACCAAGATTACTCTATCCAGCAAAGCTATCATTTAGAATCTGAGGAAAGATGAAGATCTTTCCAGACAAGAAAACCTAAAGGAGTTCATCACCACCAAGCCAGTTTTACAGGAAATGTTGATGGACTTTTTTATGAAGAAGAAAAAAAAAAGAGAAAAATATTGAAAATATAAATAATAAATTCACAATAACTACATATCTATCACCAATATCTTTAAATGTAAATAGATTTAATGCTCCAATTAAAAGGAAATGTGGCTGAATAGATAATAAAACAAGACCATTACATATGCTGCCTACAAGAGACTCACTTCAGATTGAAAGAGATGCACAGCCTGAAGGTGAAGGGATGGGAAAAGATGTTTCATGAAAATAGAGACAAACCACAAAACCGAGGTAACAATATTTATACCAGACAAAATAGGCTTTAAAACAAAGGCTATAAAAAGAGACAAGGAAAGACCCAGTTATCCCACTTCTGGGTATTTATCCAAAGAAACCCAAAACAGTACTTTGAAGGGACACATGCCTCCATATGTTCATTACAACATTATTTACAATAGTTAAGATATGGAGGCTACCTGAGTGTCCATCAATGGATGAATGAATAAAGAAGAGGTGATACATACATACAATGAAATATTAGCCTTAAAAAAAAAAAGAATGAAATCTTGCCATCTGCAATAACATAGATGGATCTAGAGGGTATTGTGCTGAGTAGAATAAATCAGGCAGAGAAAACAGATGCCATATGATTACACTTACATGTGGAATCTAAAGAACATAATAAACAAATACACAAAACAGAAACAAACTCATAGATACAGAGAACATTTTCATGGTTGCCAGATGGGAAGGAGATTGGGGGTGGGTAAAAAAGGGGAAGACATTAAGAAGTACAAATTGGTAGTTATAAAATAGTTATGCAGATTTAAAGTATGGAATAAGGAATATAGTCAATAATATTATAATAACTATGTATGGTGTTAGATGGGTACTAGATTTACCAAGGCGATCATTTTGTAAGTTATATAAATGTCTAATCACTATGTTGTACACCTGAAACTAATATAATACTATATGCCAACTGCAATTACCTCTTCTGTGGTTAAAGAAGGGAAATGTCCCCAGAAGGCTTTCTATAATTGCTTGTCATCAAGGAAACAATGAGCATGGGAATCGCCCAGACCCTGTTTACTGGACACCTCCTAAATTTATTAGAGGTCACAAAGATTTACTAAAATTAATAAATCTTGGTCAAGATATGCTCTTTGTAGTCACTTTCAGATGCAATAACTACTTGGGTCTAAGATTCTCTTGTGTTTCATGCCTGTGAAAGATCTGGGTCTAAGATACTCTTGATCTTTTACAGGCATGGAACACAAGAGTATTTTTTTGCCTCCTATCAATATCTTCTAGCTCTTTTTAGAAATATTATTTGGGATCTTCTGATCTTCAGTGTGTTTTGGGGATAGTGCAGGCCCTAGGACTATCTGCCAACTAAAGGTGTACACAGAGAAGTTGCAAGACATGTCCCACTTCCGCGTGCTTTCTCTATCCAGTTGCCTCTAATAACATATCCAAGCAGATGTGTGGGTCTTTTAAGCTATTGCATCGTGTCTTTTTTTGTCTTTTCAATAAGAATCTCTTCTGTTCCAAAATCAAACTGATCTTCCTAAACAGGGAATAACAGGGGCAAGCATGGCATTTGTTTTATTCCTTGGACATTATCTCGGCTTTTCTACAATAAAGCCAGCTCCAGGATTTTGTTCCTCGGGTGACAGAGATAGAGAAAACCTATTAAATTGCCAAATATGTCCACTCTAAATGTAGCAGAAACATCTAAATTATGTAGCTGTGATCATTTGGCTTTTTTATTGTTTAGGAAGTAGCAGATTCCCTTACTTCCTATATCAGCACAAATTATCTCTATTGATGTACATCCAGATCTCTTCTGCATTTGCTTTTGAACTTTGGAAGTGCTGACCTTTTCTTTCTTTCTTTTCTACTTTCTTCCTTTCTTTTCTACTTTCTTCTTTCCTTCCTTCCTTCCTCCTTCCTTCCTTCCTTCCTTCATTCCTTCCTTCCTTCCTTCCTTCCTTCTTCCTTCCTTCCTTCCTTCCTTCCTTCCTTCCTTCCTTCCTTCCTTCCTTCCTTCCTTCCTTCCTTCCTTCCTTCCTTCCTTCCTTCCATCCTTCCTTTCTTTCTTTTTCTTTCTTTCCTTCTTTCTTTCCTTCTTTCTTTCTTTTCTTTCTTTCTTTCTTTCTTTCTTTCTTTCTTTCTTTCTTTCTTTCTTTCTTTCTTTCTGTCTTTCTTTTTTATTTTTACATGATTGTGAATTATTTAATATTTTTATATTTATGTATTTTTTCAGAATTTTCATGCTGCGAACTACATCAGACAAGATAGAATCTCATGGCAGAAGGAGGGTGAAATGAGGCAAAATGGTAAATCCAGATGAAGGGATACAAATTGTTTTTATATAATTTATCATTATATTTTTAAAAATAAATTTTATATACCTTTTCTCCTTCATAATACTAGCTTTATTGATGCCCTGTCCTAAAGACATTTACGTAAATTCCTCACATTCCCACTACCTTGCATAAATAGAGGGCACTGTGTGAGCAGGTTGTCAGCAATCTCACCCAACCAGAAACTCAGCACCTGACGAAAATTTTCTGCCAAAAGAACTTGCAAATAACTCTATATGCCATCAAGGGTTGAAATTTATTTAATCATGGTAGCTTTATGTACTATTTCTAAATCTTGCATTATTTAGGAGTTATGGTTATACTAATATGTGACAAATCTAGTCACATATGCTCTCCTGCTAAATTTATATACCTCCAGCAGCAAAATTTATAGAATCTTAAATTGCTCTTTTTTTTTTTACACAAAAGAGGTTGAACATAAAGATTGGCACAGGCATACCCTTTCTTAAGAGAGAGTAAAGGAAGAATTCATTGTTTTATTTTGGTTGTGAAATATCTGGATTTAAAATTTAAAGCAAACAAAAAAATAAAACACTGTGCCAAACTTTAAAATATTTGAACAATCATGGCTTAGCATTTACACTATTTCAGGTTATATCCAACTTATGCAAGTGTCCTGAGCAACCCTGGAACACTGACCAGAGACACAGAAGAGGCAACAAAGTACTATCAGAGGGCTCTCCAGCTCCATCCACAACACACTGGGCTCTTAAATCTTGAGAATCTCCTTACATGGAATATCTACCACTGATCGTGTGGCATGTGATTCCCAGAAATCCTTTCCTTCTTCACTTATTTAATTGTGGTGTCATGGCCTCTGTAGAATGTATTAGGGCTTTTAAGGACGAATTGATGCTATCCCTTGTCAGTCAAGAGAAGCATTTACTAGAATGTCTTCCTGGAAATACAAGTTCTGAGAGATGTTCAGTGCTGCTCATTAAGTGTGAGCAGGGAAGAGTTTTAGTGGTGAAAACGCTGAGTTAAGCAAAGATAAGTAGGCTCCTTTGTTATTAGAGTCATTGATATAATAATCCATCTTGTGATTCTTAGAAAGGGAATATAGTATTCAGAATTTCCCAAGACACTATTTTTTGGTAGAATTTTCTCAGGACAAAACATTCTATGGATATAGATTTGGGAGATAGCTGGTCTAGAAGAGGACAAAAGTACTTTAAAGTGTTGTAACCAAAATAGCATGACTACAATAATTTTTAAGAAGAAATGAAATGAGATTTACACGCAGTTAGTACTGGTGAACTTTGCCCTTATGAGTAAATCCTAGACATAATCAATGGTGTTTCATTTTCACTCACTGCTCTCTCAAGGATTAATAATATAATCAAGATCACTGAGGACTGGGAGACAAATAGAGTTCTATGCCTTGTGTTTACTTATTAGTGGTGACAATGGCCATGGTGGAAATGATTTCAGAGGAGGAGGAATGGGACTAGGAGTTGAACTTATGAACTTAAAGTCATGTTGAAAATAATACAAATGGCAAAACAAATGTAAAAATAGAATAAGGGAAAGTAGTGATATGTTTATATCTACCTGTTAGTACATTAACAGTTAATACACATACTAAAATAGTTTCCATTTAATAAACTTCTGAAGGCCAAGATATATATTTGTCCATTTTCATAACACTTTACTTATCATGGTTCTTTGGTTAAATAAATCAAAATAACTCATTAGGAGTTTGGTCACCCCACATTATACTGTTGTAACACTCCACATCATCTACAAAGATGAAAAACTGAAATAGACATTAAATTTTTCTTTAAAAATAACAAGGTTTTCTTTTAAAAGTCAGTGAGTAATAGTTCATTGTATGTATACTTGAAACTAATAACAAAAATAATATAATAAAGATTTGAAAAAAGAAACATCCAAACCTTGAAAAAAAGTCAAAATTTAATAAATCATTTTGAATATGGCCATAAACTAGGTTTGCCTTTTTATGTATAAGTTTTTATGTCCCATCTAAATTAATACTTATTCTAGAATTTCTAATTTGTGTAAGGATAGATAATTCTCTCATGTGTATATCTAAGCTTTTTTAGGAAGCCATTTTGCTGGCTCAGTCCATTCCTGGGAAAGTCATGGTTGCCCAGAGGAGCAAACATACACACATTGGTTGACACAGTTGCCTTCATTTCTCTTTCATCAATACCTCGTCAAAAGCTCAACATATGGCCTGTTACCTGCACACTTACCATCTCCTTTTAGGTTACTGCATAGCTAATGCTCTTTTTTCTTCACTGTAGTAGAATTGACTTAATTGCCTCAATATTTCTGTATAATGCATCTTTGTTTCCTACCTTCTTATTCACTTTTAGGAGCATATTCACTGAGAGGTTTTTCGTTTTTACTAATTTGTGTATATAAGTATTTCTGTGTGTGTATTTATCTTCAGCCCCAAGTTAAAAGAAGCCTTGATTTGAATTAATCTTAACATAGTACAAGGTAATAGATTTTATTATTTATGTTTAAGAATAGCCTCATCTGTCTTGTTGGAGCAAAAACCCTGGGGGTAAACTACATAAAATAGATGCCAATAAAACACTATTTTTAAAAAGTGAAAGAAAAAGTGTAATTCAGTACAAATGAAGTAAGTTTAAAAATTAGGTAATATCTCTGTAATTTGGTATAAACAAAAACTGATTAAATTGAACATAGAAGTGCATGCTCTGAAAGCTATACCATTTTGCACCAAGAAATTCCCTAAGAAAATAAAAGAGAATCAAAGAATGGAAGAAAATGCATGCCGGTTATTTTTTTCCAGCTTTTTTGAGATATAATTGACAAAACTGTAACTAGTTATTATTATATTGTTTTAGCTTATGTGATGCTTATTATTTAACTCTGCTATTTTTGTTATTATGGCTATTTATTTATTTTTAATCATTGCCGTGTCTCAATATGTCCTACTTACAGACCAAATAACATAAAAACTGAAAAATTTCTTACAATGCTTCTTTGGGTTCCTAGACCATACCATGTCATTAAAATCTTATTTGAAGGCTTGTATGTGTCTGTGTGTGTGTGTGTGTGTGTGTGTGTGTGTGTGTGTGTACAATTTCTAAAGCAACCAGCTTTAATGGCCTAGTGATAAATGCCGTTTCATTGTAATGGAAGATTTCCTCCCATTAATGGTTATAACATTGCATTGTGCCAAATGTGGCTTCAAATGAACACAATAGCAAAGTTTCATTTTGCCAAGTTCTCGGCAAGGGAATACTATGAAGTTTCTTCCTTTTTAAAGTCACATTAAAGTTTGGGGGAGGGAGAATGATTCTCTTGAGGATAGAAATGGTTGTTTTTTTACAATAAAGTTATTTATAGATCACCAATAAAAGAAAAATGCCTCTAATTTCATCAAGCTCCTTATGTTTAGTCAAGTTAATGACGATGGCTTATATTTGTATGATACTTTGAAGTATTCTGAGTGCCAGTCACTATTTCATTAGAACTTCATAACTAGGCTGCAAAATAAAAAGTAACAAGGAGTACATGAAAGCCCTGAAGATTCAATAACTTATTTGGGATCAGACAGCAAATTAGTTTCTGGGTAGGGTTGCTAACCTGCTTTACCACCTGCCCCTCCATATAGAGATTGTATTATCTATAGATAACTCTATCCAAAAGATTAAAATTGTAGTAATAGCTTTTAAAAATAATATTTTATACTTTATAGTTTTCTTCCATATTCGTTACTTAATTTTATCTTTACAACAACCTTTTGAGATTGGTGGTATTATAATCATTTCCAATGAAATATAAGGAAACTGAGGTTCAGCAATATTATGTGACTTTGGTCTTGGTTGTGGGAGATTCAAACTTGAATCCACGCCCTTTGATTCCTGCCTAATCTTTTTTGTATTATGCTATGCTGCTGAAATGCCTCGCCAGAAATTTATATTTAACTTTATAATGATACGTGTTTTACTTCTTTGGGGGAAAGCATCTTTCTTACTATATCTTTCTTACAGAGGCAATAAAATTAGTTTACATTTCCTGAGTGACAAAGAGAAGTGACTCCCCAAAAAACAGCAGCGATCATCCAAATTTAGATAATTCTGAACTTTAATACACTTTCCTTAAGATATATATGCTACTAAATTATAGCAATGGGCCAAAAGCATTTTAAAAGGAGTAGTTTCAATTCTCTTTGGGTCACTAATTAATTTTTTACCCTATAAAAGCATTATTTTTTAATAGTATGTGTCAAGAAAAATTGTGAAAGACTTGCAGAGAACTGATATAATGCAAATGATTCCTGTCCGTAGAAATGCAAATTGTTTCTGGCAGAATGCAATTGATTATTCCCCTGTGGATATTGACCAGTTTTGTTTCTATTTGTTAAATTCGCCTCAGCATTCCTCTGAATTCTCCTTTGAACTAGTTATATATTCTCTCATTAATTAATGAATGAAATACAATCTTTAACATGTGTTTAGCTTATATTTGTATGACAGCCATAATTTTATCTTTAAAAAATCCTTTAAATCTGAAATTTAATATTTATTCCAAGAATCTTTGTGAGCTCTTTGTAATAAGTTTAGACTAGACACGCACCTCTGTGAGATAGGTACTCTCATATGTATCATGATTATAAGATTATAAGGAAACTGAAAGTGGGAGATGAGTTAAGGTGCTCAAAGCCCAGGAGCGAATCACGAGTGTAACTAGCAAACTCTACTGCCTTCCTGTGGCCGCCTCAGGGCTGGGATTCCCTCAGTTCTTTATTAATGGCTTGGATTTGACAGAAACGTGAAACCCCAGTTTCCCTAAATAATACACTGTTCTTCCACAACATCTCATTCCCATGGGAACATCTTATAATATTAGGAATAAATTTTATTTGGATCCTCGAAACTGTATGGCAGACCAGCTTTGGCCCTTTTTACCGCAGTGTACCACACTGAGTTTTATTGAAATATTTTAGGCTTCTTTCATGACCATTTCGCTGAACCTTGAAACTAATCCATTAAGATTCTGTGCAGCACAGTTTCAGTGTGAGAGACTGATAAGGAACAGCTTTCCATGCTGGCATCCTCAATTTATACCAATTATTGCTGGTTATGGTTGAAAATGAAAATGTAAAAAAAAAAAATTACACGTTCTGGAAGTAGGCAAAATTAGCATACGTTTTTTATAGATGAGCGCAAGTCCCTAAAGGATCAGAATCTTGTAACAGAATATTTTAATTTTTAATTAATGTTACAAGTAATTGTACCATTATTCTGTAAGTTCTTAGGCAAATATTTGTTACTTACTACTGAAATTGAAGACAAAAAGAATTTCTTATATATAACATACCTACCGAATCCCCAACAGTACCCTAAGTCACATCCTAAATGTTCGATTAAACTCCAAAAACAATATTCATTCAACTATATGCAAGATTATTCTGATAATAGCATATATGTAAATAGGTTTTTTACTCAGATTCTTTAGAAAAATTTATTTTAAAAAACTAATGAGACAAGAAAACATGTAATCATTTGTCTTAATAAGTTATTTTTGAAACACATTCGAGTACGGGGGATAAAATTTTTTCTTCTGGCTTTTCAACCAGATACTATGTCTTTTATTTCATTCCTATAATATCAAGACTGCAGTTCACACCTTTCCTACTTTCCGCCTGAAGCATCACAGAATCCATAAAGCCTGGATCACTTGTCAAATGAAAGAAAAGTTCAATTCTACCCAAACACATTTTATGGTGTTGAGAAACAGATAATATTTTCACATTCTGCACAGTCAGAGTTTCTTGAACAAAAAACTAGTTACTGGCAAACAGGGTCAAGGAATGACCAGTAGTAACCACGCCTTGGAAGTTAGAAACCGTAAATGGCTTCTGAGAGATTTACAGGTTTATCTCCTCTTGGGGCCATTTATTTATATTTCAAAGGATAATAATATCCTGAGCCATACAGTTAATTTCCAAAGAGCTGTAACACTTAGGAACCGTCTGCATTTCATCCAACAGAGGGTTTGTTTATATGGAAAAAATAGCTTCTCTCCCTCTTTCTGGAGAGGAGAAGGCACTTGTATAGCGGTTCCTATATAAGCTCCCATTTCATAATTTTAATGGTCCTCTCCTATATTATGGGCATTCTGTGTACATGCAGGGTGACTTCTGTCCTCGTCATACTGTCCCAGAGTAAGACTTTGGGGCATGGGAAACCAACAGTATGATGCTCTGTAGGGAAATAATTGGTCTGATCTTGATCAGAAACCTCATGTCTGCTGACAGGAAAAAATATATAAATATTGATATTCAAGACTTATCAGATGGATGTTATAACAAAATTCATTTAAGAGTTTTTTGAAAAGTGAGAACTCTTAGTTCACTTAAAATATTCTTTCTTTTGCAGTTTTATTTACTTACACTCAACTTTTTATATAAAACTAAGTTATCTGAAAAATGCTGGTAAAATACCTACCCTCTGAAGATTTGGGAGTGATTTCTACATAAGCATATTTCTAATTCTTAAAATGATTTTATGAGTGTTTCTATGACACCTCCCTACTAAAATCTGTCTATTCAAACTGTGGTTTCTGGAACTTAGCATGAAAATATTGTTAAAAAAATCCGTAGCATGGACTCTCCTAATTTATAAGAGAATATCTTTTTCACAATCCTTTCTTTTGCCATGATGGCTACAATAGACACTGTTGAGACCAGGAGACAATTTTGCACAAGGAGCACTGAAGGGGAGAGCAAAGCTGTAAGGAATCTCCCACTTTTGTTTTCATTCTCCTAGAGAAATTGGAATGTCATTATTTTCTTTTCTGGCACAAATATTTCTAACAGAGACAAGACTATTTGGTCAATGATCAGAATTGTGATTAGTCTCCCCTATTAGAGAAGCTATGTCCCCAACTGTTTAAGGTCATAAACTTTGCTGTATGCTTTTGAAAGTCAAGCCCTATCTTGAGTGATGACTTGAAACAATTCATATGTGGATCAGGGTGTAAGTTGAGAAAGGAATGATTCAATTAAAAGAATTAGAGAAATAAGGCGTATTCATAGGAAATCACCTCTCACACACATTATCTTACTATAGGGTGCCAAACATAAAACTCCATGTCTACTCAGCTTCCTTTAGTTCCTCAACTTCCTTTCTTAAATTAATCAGGCACCAATTTTACCCCACCCTATGGACTAATCTTTGTATCTAAGATTTTTAAGGTAATCAAAAGACTTTCCAGTCTAAAAATATTCTATATAGGCCAGGAAGAGAAAATTTTAGATTTATAGCAATGAGAGAAAAAGAAAACAAGAGTGACACTTTGCAAATTCTCTCTGGATCACACCTACTCTTGTGGGAAGCTGCTTGCCTATATGGCTCCCTCTTTTCATGATAACTCCCCACTCTTTTCTGGATGCCATCTCGGGCAGGTCCTACCACCTGCTTGTTTTCACCACCTCAAACAGGGCCCAGCCTCCCCAGCCTGGTCCCTTTATGCTGTGCTCCCTGTCTGCGGGGCAAGGTTGCAGAGCACTATCCATCATCCTCCTGCTACCCTCCTACAAGTGAAAAGAACAACAGTAATTGACACTTGAAAGTCAGTTTGCAAGGTACCTCCGCTTCTTTTGTGAACCAGACCATTCAGTGTTTGGTACAACAGGGATCATCACTCTCATTTTTCAGAGAGGAAACAGGTTAACAAAGTCATCCATGTTCTTCCACTACAGTTAAACAGCCTTGGGTAATTGACAACCTCTCTGACACACAGTTTTCACATTTGTAAAAGAAGTAGTTGACTGGGTGCTCTTACAGACCACTCTAATTCTAAGAATCTGTGGTTATAACTATAAGTCTAAGATTCTCAACTCTTTAACCCATGTCAACTAAAGAAGCCCAGAGAAGAAACTACAGTAGGCCCTTTTTCTCTTCAGAGGCAATATTTCCGTTTTAATCCATTTCCCATTCAGGAAAAAAAGTGCAGCTCGCTGCCAGAGTTAATTTAATTCTACATAAACATGCTCTTTGAGGCTGAAGCAAATCTGACTGGTTTTCAATGTAAAGATTAAATTTAAAATCTGTTCTTGGAGTTATTTCTAAAGAGAACTTGTCTCTAATTCTAATGTAACAAATATATACGATAATCGGTACTTAATAATTTTTTTCGTGTGCTAAATTTCTAAGCACAAAACAGAACATCACATTCCACACAAAAATATCACGTTTCTTTCCAGGTCCTCTTGCCATCCTTGTTACTGTGTGAGCAGCAGGCTACAGTAACCAGTTGGATTGTGTTTCCCTGGTATTGGTGGTATTCTCTTGGGGAAGTGTCTTCCAGACAGGAGAAGAGGTGTGACCTCATCAGAGCACAGACGACCTTGAAGACATTGCTGCCCTGGCTTGAGATGCTTTTCCAGCGATCTTTCAATCAATGTCAGTCTGAAGTTAACATGGCGGATCATATGCTCAGGATTGCCCTTCTTGAACGGGATGCAGTTTAGCACTGTAATGTTTATAAGGTGGCAAAGGAATTTTTTACACCAAAACTTGTGCCTTTTGCTCTTAGTTGGATAAAAAGTGAGTATCTGACTAGCCGAGTCCACTGCTGCCACATTCTTGTTATAACCCACAGTGACACATGGCTTCTTAGTTTTCTTTCCATTTCTGTTGTCTACTTCAGTCACAGTATCGTTGTGGAATGTTGACGACATTGTCACCTCCTTCTTGTCACACCATTTCAGTGCCATAAGTTTACAGCAGAATTTGGCTACAGTTATTCCCTTTGGAACCCTTCTCCCCCCCCCCCCCCCCCCCCCCCCC